>NDXB01001767.1:35727-55827 GCA_002631895.1 Agapornis roseicollis | reverse complement strand
TGGTTGTAATTTTGCAGGTTTTTTTGGGGAAATTATTATTTTTTTTTTTTTTTTTTCACTGAAGCTATCAGAGTATTTTTCTTTAGCTGAATTCTATTGATTGGGGCTGTATCTTTCTTAAGAAGAGTTCAGTTTTTGGAATCAGTGTGGAAATATTTAGAGAGAAACAAGGACTAGCAAAAGGTATAAATGTAAGTGAGAAGAAAGTAAAAAGGTTAAAGTCATCTTAGGAAGTCTGTTGGTTTTATCCTTTTTATTTTTATTTTTTTTAAATGGTACAGTGACTCTGAGGAGTTAAGGCTGCGTGACTTATCCCAAACGGCTGGAGCAGAAACCAGGGTAGGAAGCATCCCGGAAACCAGGGATTAGAAGAGATTGTCAAAAACCTGGTATTACAAGAAGAAGTCATGAGAGAGGGAAAGAGCCAAATGCTAGAGCCCTGCACTTAGTTTTGCTTAGCTGGAGCACAACTGTGGGAGCTGACTGGCTCCTGGCCCCTTGTCTGGGAGGACCCCCAGCTGGCAGTCCCAGTCTGGAAGGTGTTGTTCCTCTGATCATTACTGGTAAATCCCTGCTGGGGGAGGACTCAGACATGGGTTCTGGAGCTGTTAATTCTTATGCAGTGTAATGCTACTGTCTGTGACTTTCTATTGCTATTTTAAAACTTGCTTCCCATTATGGACCTCGGTGATTCAGCAAATGTTGTACCATTTGGGTTAAATAAAGTCTCGGCTCACGCCCTTGAGAATGCCAAAATAGCAGTCCAAATCATGCAGAAAAACAAATCCATCTTGCTGGGGACATGCCTTTGAACATGTGCTTTGATTCACACTGGTCAGACAAACAGTAGACGCTGAGTTTTGATGCATTTTCCAGGAATGGTGTGCTTGGTTGGGATGGAGCTTGTGATCCTGAACAGACTGGATGCGTCATGAGCGTAGAAAAGCTTTGGATCGTAGCCCTTGGGACCTGCAGGCAGGCCACTACTAATCTCAGAGTGATTCTAGATCAGTGCCCTCTGTCCTGTCAGGTGCAAAGTAATTTCCTCAAAGTTGCTAATGATTTCAGCTTCTATTTAATTCCTCTTTAGAGGAGTTAAAGGGGCTAAGGATGTGGAAGGGTTTTTCTTAGATTAGCAAGGAGACCAAAGAAGATGATGGTGACAGGGCAAAGCCAGGAAGAAAACTGCTTAGGTCAGGTATGAGAAAGATTATTTTATGAGGATGCTTCTGTGTGCCATGATGATAAGGCTCATATTTTCTTCTTAATGTCTTCAAATAAAATTCTCAAAGGATCAAGCTTAGCAAGTGATTGCCTCATACCCACTTGTGTCATTGGGGTCTTTGCAAAGGTAACATACATACCTATTAACAGGTGTCTGTTCTGAACACCTTCCATACATTCAGATACACTTTCTCATAGGAGCTGTTGGTACTGGAATGGCCTTGGCAAGAGGGGAAGGTCTTTGCGATCCTGTAGGTAGGCTATTCCTGGATGTTTCCAGGCCCTCAGAAACTACAACTGCACAAAACACATGTAGGATATTATCAAGCCTGACTGAACCTTTGTTAAGGCCTGAGCTGATACTTACACAGTTCCCTGTGCAGCTTGAAATGAAAGCCAGCATATTATGATTTTGGTCCAGAGTTTGCAAATTACCAGTTCTATGCACAATTTTAGTCACTTACATGACATGAGACACATCTATGTCTTGACGGACATGTGAGTCTGGACTCCATTTCAGCAGGATGCGTTTTATATATGTTTAATGTAGATATATCAATACCATTTATTTTATTAAATAGCCTCCTGATGGCTAAAATTAAATAGAATTAGCTTATAAAAGAGAAGAGCATGCAGAACTTACTGCAGTGCCAAACAGCCCGTGTGCTGAGTGTCTATCTTCTGTTCAGCTCAGGTTTATTTTTGCTGGACTGTTACCCTGTACCATAGGCCCATAAGCAGTTCTTTGTTTTTGTAAATCGCCATTTATTATCACAGATTAAAGTCTGAACATTTCATGAACAGAACGTGGAAAGTTCTGCATTTCCCTCTGTGTGCTTGCTCAGATGCATGCCATGATTGCAACAGTGATGGCAAATTACACGGTGCGGGTTTGCAAATGGCACACTGTGTATCTGTACTGTCCATGAGAAATGTGTGAAATTTATTGATATGGGAACATGCATATGTGGTTATGTTATGGCTTGTGTTGTTTTTGATAACACCCCCAGATTTCTAATAAATGTTCTTAAGCTGCCTAGAAAATTCACAGTTCTAAATCCAAAGATACATAAATCATATCAAATCAGTCATGAAGATGGAGACTGACATCTCTCTGAAATTGCACATATTACTGGATATTGCTGAAAAGAATTGAATGTTATGGTGTACTTAGAATGTGAGCCTCTTATATTCTGTACCTGAAGACAACTAATGAATTTCTGGAATGTTAGGTTAAATGTTAAAGTTTGGGTACATCTATAGTTAACACAGAATTTATAATATTGCACATGAAGCAGTCTGTTTCTTGTCACTATTTGCTGTGTTAGAGAATGTAAAGTGCAGAATTCCTGCCCTTAGGTTTATAGTATTGGATGGAAGCTGCCAAGAAAGCATTTTTAAAAACTGAATCACACCATGCTAAATGCAGAATTATGATGTACCTTCATGATTAACCAATCTCATAGTTGTTGCTGGTGTTGGTCTGTGTATTTCCCTTGGTAACAATTATTAATCCAATACTGTTTATAAATAGCTCAATATCAAGTGAGGTAATTCATAGGAATTGGTTATTTGACTGAATTTTGGTGCTGATGCTTCAGTATCTGACTGGCTGCAGGAATTATTTAGTGACCCATTAAGTGTAAAACAGGGTCTGTCATGGAGAAGCCTGATCTTAGGCAGGTGTCTGCTTCTATTGGTTATTTGCCTGCTTGTGTTTGGAGGGGCAGAAAAGGGATGGAGCTCTAGAAGAGTCAAGGCACTTTGCACATAGTGGTGAAGTACTGAGGTATGAGCTGGGCAAAGAAACTACTTCTAGGTATGTTGGCTGGGCAGGACCAATGTCCGCACTTAGTTGTACCCCCGTGCTTTCCCATGTGTGCTGAGCTCCCTGTGGGATAGGTTGTGTTCAGCCTTCTCCTTACACCTGCTTTATATGGGTTTTTTCTTCCCTGGCTGTTGCCTCCTGCATTTGAACCAGGAGCGTGGCTGTGGCTTGGGCTTGCCAGTAGCAGGGATGTGCTGCTGCAGGACCAGCAGCAGTACCAGGAGGGGCTGAGGACTGTGCATCAGCTGGCAGGCTGTGCATCCTGAGTCAGATGCTTAGCAGTCATACCTGCTTCCTGTGAGCCTGAGGATGACCAACAGGGATTCCACATTCTTGGGCTATCCTGCTGGGGTGAGAGAGGAGCCCGAAGTAGTATTGCTGCCCTGTCCCAGTCTGGTGTCCCATTTGCAGCTGAATTCTCTGGCTGACTACAGTAGGCAGCAATAGCAACTCCAGTTGCATCCACTTCAAAACCTATTGGCAATGAGAAAGGGGAGGGAACAAGCTACAAAAAGGTGAGAAAATGTCAAGATCTATGAGTCTTTTCTTACTTTTAGGATGTTTCAGCATTTTGTTTATGGCATGAGAAATTACTTCTGTTGCTGAAGAATTATTATGTGCAGAGAATTAGGCTGGCGGTTTCAGTCAGCAGAGAAAATATTACTTTTGTCAGCTTGGTTGTCTGAGGGTTATTTGAAATCAACAGATTTAGAGTGTGGGAAAAAAAGAAAAGGCTGGTCAGAAAAAGAGAAAGCAGGTCCTGTGCCTGTTTTCCTCTATTTCAACCAGTGTTACTTGGTTCCCTAGACTGCAAGTCCAGTGTCATGTCTAACCACTTCATTTATTTCATATGTTTGTTCTGATGTTGGGACTTAGTGATGATGGGCTGATACTTAAATTTAATCTAAATGGAATGTGTGAAAATATATGCTATTGTCCAATGTCAGGAAGCTATTAAAAGCTTCTAGATGTGTTGACAGTGAGAAACTACCTAGGTGTAGTGATCAAGGTAAATTAAAAAGGAAAAAACACCTCCTGAGGCTCTAGGCTGAGTCATCAAAGAGAGATTTTTTTTAAAATAATGAAGACATTAACCAAGAGACATCTTCCAAAATGTTGTCAGTAGAATACAAGGCAACTTTGTCTGTAGAGTTTGGTTTAGTATTTCTCACTGTTAAGTGAACACTTCAGACTAGCTTCAAAGACGCTGGATGTATTTCTTGGTACCTGTTTTTCTCCTCATTGTAACTCTTAAAAAGAGACAGTCTGGTAGTCTTTTAGTCCAGATGTGTTGTCAGGGAAAAGGGACTAAGAGTGGGAGGTTGGCTGAAACCCATGAAGTCTGTGGCTGTGACCAGCTGGTGTATTGTTTCTTTATTTAAGGACTGCTGACAGTTGGTACAAATCACAGCATCTAGAATCTCTCTGAAATGCAGGGGGATATGTGTTTGGGGCAAAAAGCAGCCCAAAATGTTTAGGAATAAAAGGTGACATTTGTTTTTTTGGTTTTGTTTCTTTACCCAGGCCTTACCAAGAAATACAAGAAAGGAAGATTTTGGAAAAAAAATCAAAAGAAATGTACATAATGTATTTTTGTCTGAGAATAAGCAGTAAAATAATTGCTAGGGTAATGAAAAAAATATTACCGCTGTGCTTGTTTATCAGAATTCCTTCTAAAATTATAAATAGTTTGAATAAACAACTTCATTTTGGAGCCTGCAGTATCAGCCAAACACTGTTCCTGTGTGCTGTAGTCTGTACTGTTCTCAGTCCTGTGCTGTGGTGTCTGTATGTTGGCATATTATATTTCTTGACTAAAATTTTTTCACCAAAAGCATCTTCTTTATTTTTATTACAGGATAAAGTACCTGTGCACATGCTTGTTTCTGAAATCTTCATTTTTGTTTGCAATTTAATGATAGTGACGCTTTGTCTCTTTCAGCATTTCTTTGTTCTCTTTTGGTGCCTATTCACAGAAGCCTCTGTTAATAGAGCCCCTTCAATATTACATGTAATATTCAAAGGGATTTTATAAATAATTTCATGCAAACATATGTATCACTGCACACTCCTTTTAAGACTAAGGGATGCATTATGCATAATGTAGATAAAACCATTTTGGTAAGCACTCTAGATATGGGTTTTGTCTTCCTCTCTGCCCCCCTATCCCCTCCTCATTTTCCTTTTGTTTTTTATCAGGAAAAGCATTGGACCCCCCCGACCTTTCTCCCCAAACCATTAAAACCTGTGGGGACTTCTCAAATCTAAGTCAGAACCATGGATCTAGGTAGATAATCAAGGGAGAATAAGAGATTCCAATGAATTTCTTTCCCCTTGCCAATGAAGTTGGTGGCATAGCCAATATCCTGACTCAGTGGCAAAATATTTATTTTTTTTCCTCTTCTTTCAGGTTAAATTATGAACTTTTTTACTGTACAGTCTAAGGTTTTATTTTTCCAATTTCCTTTGTTCTGTGGCATGTCCATCAACCCTTTTCAGATGTGAATGGGACACGTCATCAAGCCCTGTCCAAAGGTAGGGTGTCTGTTTCAGAGATAAATCTCTATAACGATGCTGCTGGACATACACTGCCATGCCACAAAACCCTTATGGGCTTTAAGTTTTTGTCTGAAGGTCCAATGTGATTGTTAGATTTCCATTTAATTCCCTCATGGTGCACATCCACCTGTTTCCTCAGCTACAGCAGAATTCCAGACAGGTCTAGGTACTGCATTCTGAAAGGATGGATCCAGCAGATTTGTAAGGAGCTTGTCCTAGAGTAGCTTTTTGGTACTGTTCTTTCTCTTTCCCCTTTTTCATTTGCTGTGTACAAGAATTCTTCTCCCTGAGCAGCTCTAGCTAACTGCTTAGTTACCCTGAAACAATTACCATGGATCTCTACCTCCATAAAGCTGATCAACTGCTTATCTAGTTCCAGTCGTAGGATAAGGTCAGCTTCTTGCTGCTGTGGTGGGCTGAGAGAGATGCTGCAGGCAGTACCAAGTTGCACTGGAGGTGAACATCACTGCCTGCACATGTGGGAGCAGAAATCCAGTCCTTATTTTGCCACAGGCTGCTTTGGCAGCCCTATGCAGTATTTTAGTTTTCCTGTGTCTCCCTTTCTCAACAGTGAAGTAAGAAAAACAAAACATCTTGGTCTTCAAAGTAGAATGTGAGTTGCATCATACACTGTGACCATACAAAGCCTGAAAGTATATAATAAAAGTAAATTTGATAAAGATTTAAATTTATTTTTTTTTTTAGTATTACTAGCATCAGAAATAAAAGGAATGTGCATGTCCCAAAATTTGGCAGTGCACTCACACCCATCACTCATCATGTAACTCTAGATTATCTAGCTTTTTCCTGTGTTGATCCTTACTGTTCTCATTTTTAGGTGTTTCTACAGCAACTGCAGAGACGAAAACTTTAAATAGAGAGGCTAAATATCAAAGTGGGAAAAAGGACAGATGATAAAGAGGAATTTTGTCACAGGATTCAGGATAGTGCACCTGATTAGCTGTAAATTTCCCTTTGAAGCTTTTACTTTTGGCTACTTCTTCATAGCCCTCATGGAGAATAAAATTGTTCCTAACTTTACTTAGGGTGCATTTAAAAGCACATTTCCTAAATTGTTTCTGCTTAGGACCCCAAAGTAGACATTTTTTTATTAATTTCTTTTTTCCCCACAAGAAAAGGCAAGTATGCACAGAATTATTTAGAAGAGTAAAGGTAATGGATTTGAATTTTGATATTCAGTGTAGAGGAAGAAAAAAGTAATTGGACAGCTTTAAACCCACACTTCTTACAAGGCCTGCCAGTTTTCTCAGGGAAAATCAGCCAAGATCTTCATATTAAATTATTTTAGTGATTAAAAAAGTCTTTTGGAAGTGGAAATTTTAAGTTTGTTGTTTTTTTTGTTTTTTTAAATATGGAATTTCTTTCCAGTGAAAGAAGGGGAAATGAATGAAATAAATTGATAAAGGAGAGGTTTGGCAATGAATGATAAGCTTTGGATTGTTATAAGTAACTACAAAAAGTTCAGTTTCATAATATGAGAGTATGTTACCTGCTCTCTTTTTCCCACACTAATTGAAAATAAAGGGGGAGCGATTTAATTCTTTGTGATTAAATTTACAGCACTGAACAAGATAGGGAGTCGAGGCTGCTCTCAGCTGGATAGCAAACAGTAGAACTATTCTTTTGGTCCAAAAGCCCTGACCTCGTAGGGAGAAGTGATCCAACTGCTTCCAAAATTGGCACATCTGTATACTGTAGTACTTTGTCTCTCAGGGATACTTGATGTGCACTCCACCAGCTGAAGTATGGGTGAGATAAATGTAGAGTTCCGGAATAAAAGGCATGGAACTAAACCTCATCCCCAGAGTTTTAGGAACTTTGTGTTTTGTTTAGAAAAGGCTATGTCAATATATTTTAAGAAGTACAGCAGATGGCTTCTTTTCTTCATTCTTCTCACTACTTGTAGTTCCTGGTGGGCACCTGAATACTTTACCTGTCTTAAATACACTTATGGAGACTAAATCACTCAATTGCATAATTATGAAAGTAAACTTCTCTGTATTCAGGTGCTGAAAACTGAAATGGTGATGGAAATGCAAAGCAAGCATCCAGTCGGTTTGCTTCACTCTCTTTTTCCCTTGAAAATGCAATGTGTTTGAGATATTCAGAAGAAACATTGAATTTAAACATGGCTTTAAAGTGAGGGGCAGATGTGATTTTACTTTTGTAGCACTAATTTTGCTTGTAGACAATTTTCTTTGTTGAGTCCAGAATACAAGAGCTCCCAGACGCTCGCCCCAGTAATTTCAGGTAGCAGTGAAGTATTGCAGAACCCATTGAAGTGGAAATAGATCTAAAAGAGTAACAAGAAGAGGCAGCCTTCTGAGCAAACCTTCATTCAGCTATCATTAGTAGCACTAGGAGAATAGACTGATCACACTGGCAACATATTGGGAGTTCAGGTACTTGGTCTCTGTTGCGAATGCTTTGTGATTAATTTAACAGGGTTGGACAGGATAGGGAAGTAGGCTGGACTGACTTGCTGACTGATGCTAAAGAGACTGCATCCTGCAGGGCTGTCAAAAGAGACATTTCCACTCCTTTTCCTCATGTACATCATCATCAGTGTTCATCTTGCCGTAAGCTGCAGCCTGTTTCAGCTCATCTGGTTCCCAGCGCTGGCTCCTGGTAGGGCTTGGCTGCATGACGGTCAGTACTAGCACAGGAGAGCGAGCGGGAGCGGGGCCAGACCGCAGCTGTTAACAGCAGCAGGGATTTGGGTTGTGTGGCAGGAACTGTGTTAACCACAGCTTCAAGGTGTGGTTTCACATCAGAGCTGGACTGGCCTAGAGGAGGGGTGGAGGGTGAGCGCGGCTGACCTTCTGGTCGCAGCCAGCTATTAGCTGGCTTCCCAAAGCTGCAGCCTTGCTCCCACTCTTGCCTGTTTGCTTTCGGAGAGGTGGTGGCCATTAAATATGTTTGCATGATGTATAGCCAAATGCACTTCCCTCTTACCACTGCCCATATGCTGACATAATATTAACATAACTTCCCACAGAGAAAATGCTTAGAGTATATTCTGTTTTCATAGTCAAGCTCTTGTGCAACCTAAATAAGGGCCCCTTTTGCATCATACTAGCCTTTAATTGCTTGATGGATTTCACAGTATCCCATCTTGTTCAATGCACAGAACATACTGTGCTCAGTGAGTGAGAGAGGATGCAGGGTTATATTTTTTTTTCTTTATTCTTTTTGGACTTGTTTCTTAAGATCTCATAATCAAGTTGTTCTTTGAAGGCAGAACAACTGCCTTCAGCTTCTTATGAGCTTCCTATGGCTTTTATCACAATAATACCCAACTGCTTTAAAAAAAGAACATGCTGATTTTTAGAAGCATACCCTCAGGTAGGGTGAGGCAGTGTATTGTTGCAGATAGCCATTTCACCCCATTTTATCTATGTGATCCAGAGTGGTGCTTGAACTATTCCTGAAGATCTCATAGCTATTTGCTTACTCTTTGGAAGCATAGGGAAGGTAGTGTCAAAAGTACCTCCTAATTAGCATGCAGTAGCATTTCATAGTTTGCTTTTAACCCAGTAACTTCAGCTGAAGCCAGGTCTCTGAGATCTTTGGTCTGAAAAAAGATCCAAAGCCAGATGAGTAGAAAATGGGAAATGTGTAATTAGTGATTGCCTGTGAAAAGTGTGGAAATGGTTTGTGCAGCGTTTTCAAAGGGATTTTGTGGTAGAGGCATGGCCTGGATTGTGTTCTCAAAGGTCACCGCTCAACTGCCCTAACTGGGAAATGTCTTTGCAATTGTCCATCTCAGCTTTCCGTGTATCTTAAGTACCTGCAGCAACCAAACAGAAATCAGTGGAAGGAGAAGGTTGTAAATCTAGAACCTTCAAAATTCATTGAAAGTAAATTGGAAAAAAAAAAAAAAAGGAATAATTTTTCTATTTTGACTGTTTTAAGAAAGAAGGTTATGAAGTATAACTCTGCAACAGGAGCAGTTCCTTGCTGCTCTCAGTTATCCCATCACTTTCTCAAGGTGGGAGGAAGGTGTGTTATTTAAAATCCTTTCTCAAAGGCCTCATAGTTACTACTGAAAGCAGTGGTGAAATGGAAATTAATTTTCCTATGTCTTATCCAGACTACTGTTTTGCTCCAGTAAAGAGACTGCACTCACTGCATTTTTCTACTCATTTTCTCAGCCCAGTGTCTTACCCCTGACTATTAATTATTTTCCTTTACAATATCTGTTTATCTTATCTGTCATCCTGTTTTTCCTGACTCCCTTGCCTTGATAGTGCAGTTCCAGTGTGTTTGATTATCAGTGTAGTCTTACCCTTCCCTCTTCACATGAAACCACTAGGCTATGAGCTCTGCCTGTAATAAGAAAGAAAAGTGTATGCAGCAAACCACAGGTTTTGATGTTAGCGAGTGATGTACTTTAGCATTGTATGTACTTCAGTGTTTTGCCTTTTAGCTGCTGATGAGCAGGCAGCTTCCAGTTTACAAGCTGCTTAATTTGTTTGATTACATCAATGCCTAGTCTGTGCTTCTCTTTTGGTGTTCCTTTCTCTCTGTTGAGCTATTGCCAGATACAACTGGTATGTCTGAAAACACGGAAGAGTTGATGAAACAGTTGTCTTCCTTTTTCCCTGAAAATTGTTCAGTGGGTTTTTGCTTTGCTGGGATTCTATGTTGTGTTTGTCACTGACCCCTTGGATACTTAAAATCGCCATGAGAAAATTGAAAGGGCAGATGCTGCAGGACTTCCTTTCAAACCTGCTTTCCATCTCGTGAATATAAAGCTTTTAAAAGTAGCTAAAAGCTTTGTTGAAACAACGGGAGAATGATAAAATCTATGAATTCAGCTGAAGTAATGGTAAAACAGCAACGGAGTTATTTTTAGTTTTTATGTACACAGAGGCTCTTGCAACCTGTTTCAAATTATCCGTGGTAATAGAAAATGGTATATTACTATTAAATGTATGAAACTTGAAGTTCACCCAAGCACATTTCCCCTTAGAGAGTATCTTTCTGAAGATCAGCTTTTTGGCACCATGACAAGTCATGTCCTTTTGCATATGGTGCCTTGTATGCACTGTTGATAGCAGGTAGTCCCAGCTGTCTACTGCTGGCAGTGAGCACCTCGAAAGTAATTGTAAAGCTGATGTGCATTATAGATGTATTAAACACACAAAGTATATTATGAGATTTTTCTAATGATCTATTTAAAGTAGAAATAAAAAAACCCAAAACAGTCTTAGTTGTCCAAAAAGGTCATTATATGCCTTTCCTGAGTAATGTGACACTGTAAAGCTGAATAAGCATTGTGATGTAATTTTATATAGCCCTTAGGACAAAAAGAAAGATGTCATTTTCAATCTACTAACAGGCCGAGCGGAAATACAGTAGAAGAGAGAAATTACTAGGGTTGAGTATAATATTATAGCAGGTGTTTTATAGCTTGTACATGCAATAATTTCAAAGCTTATGAAGCTTAGAAAGCTCCCTATAGTTTCAGAGAGTTTCAGTTTAGGTCTTGAACATTGGACTTAGGGCTGTGCTAAGATTAAGAAATTAAGAAGGAAATCAGAAAAAAACCTGACAGCCAAAAGTTCATGCTCCACTGGAGTTCTGTGTTCTGATTTTGCTAAATGGGTTCATTAAATATTGACGAATAATTGCAGGTAGGTATCATGGAGTAAACATAGAGTTTAGTAAGAATGACTGAAAAGTTTTTTTGGGATAGCTGCTTTGGCTACTGGTGGTGCTTAAATAAGAACTGTTTTAATTCAGAGTGAACAAATATTAGAATTACATCACAAGTCTTTTAAACATTTATGGGTGTCATGACTTCCCTAATGCATAAAACTGCAAGGAGAAGAGGTGCTTTTTGAACAGTAAGATTTAAAATTCTCACTGTTGGTATTTCATTGGGGTTTAGGACCTTTTCTTTTAAAGAGTTTTGCTTTTAATATAAGTGAGTAATTGTTTTACATTTTCAAAGGAATAATAATGACATTGTGCTGCATTCTAGATAGTTCGGGGTTTAGGAATGCGACTTTTATTTTAAGGTTGCATGGGATATCCCCAAGGCATTTCGCTTTTGACCTTTAGATGAAATAAGTGGATGTTCGCTTTTTGTAGAACGGACAGAGCCTGCTGGCGGAGTGTAAAGGCATTTCTTATTTAGCACAAAGTCAAGCTTTATGTGGAGAATTAGATATACAGATTAAGCAAAATGAAGTAATGCAAATATAATGCCAATCTTGTTTTCACCCTAAATAAGTTTACATTCTTAGACTCAATCTGCTAATGTACATCTGTGTTATTAGTTCTGCCTTTAGCTCCTTTGCTTCTAGTTTTCCATTCATAGTTTCATAGCGATAGAAATGCCTGTGCATGTATGTGTGAGCTGAGGGCCAGGTTTTATTTCTTCTGAAGTTACATGGGTACCTGCCATATGAGAGAATATGTATGCTCGTTAGCACGTATATCTAATTTCCACAGTAGAACAGTTTTGATTGTAGCTGATAGCAGATACCTAGATTATGACTTCTGCAGTACATATGCTGTGTCTTCCTATTATTATGGTGAAGGGATTGTATGTGCAGTGGTTCTGCGTGGCTTTAATTTCTTTAATAAAGTATGTGTGCTGTAAATTGATTTTATATGTTAGAGAAGGCAAAATAAAACAAGTGCCAAACACTTGTTTTTACAGAAGATGGAGAGATTTACTGTGATGCTCTGTAATCTGTAGAAATTCGTTCCTGGATACCATCAGCTGTGGACTCTTGCCAGGTGGTTTGTCCAGCTTTCCAGCAATGGGATATGCCACTGAGGGGTGGGCCAAATTTTCTCTCGACAGCTGTGAGTGTTGCCTTGGGCAGTCCTGCAGATGAGCAGTGACAGAGGTTCCCTGTCCTGGCTGGGGCTGCAGCCAGCCTTGTTAGTTTTGCTTGAACAATGTCTGCCACAAGGAGGAAATGCAAATGCTGTTTCCATTTATTTACAGCTATTTGACATACAGAATAGGTCAGAGTGATGTTGAAACATCAACTTCCATTTTTAAGCACTTGGTTTAGATGTACCAAGGATGACAGAGCTTGCCAACCTCCTTCATCTTCATCACCTCCTCTCAGCTGGAGAAAGTATTGATCACTCTCCCATAAACTGTTACTTAGAATCCCAAGTGGCATAGTGTGTGGTAGAGTGTATCCCAAGGGCAGAGTGCGGCCTCAGCACTGAAGTGCAGAGCATTTGCTTTTTCAGGAAAGTTATAAATGAGTTTCAATATTTAAATAGATCTTGCTCAGGTAAAAATTTTTACAAATCTAGGTCAAAATTTGAATCTTGCACAGGCCTAATTTCATTGAGAAACAGGAGTGAGCCCGGAAGGGATTTCACAGAAGCAAGGTCTTTTNGCACTGAAGTGCAGAGCATTTGCTTTTTCAGGAAAGTTATAAATGAGTTTCAATATTTAAATAGATCTTGCTCAGGTAAAAATTTTTACAAATCTAGGTCAAAATTTGAATCTTGCACAGGCCTAATTTCATTGAGAAACAGGAGTGAGCCCGGAGAAGAAAAGCTGTTTCTAAAACTCTTGGAGAGGCCTGAGCTCTGAATGGTCTGAGTTAAGTCCAAATGATTTCTTTGTTTCACTGAGCCTCCTCACCTCTGTAGTTCGAGTCCCAATTTGTATTTAGATGAAAGAATTGCAGAGAAAGTTAAAACTTGCAGGCCACAATAGTGCCTGCAGAGTTGCTTTTGTAGGTGAGAGATGGCTCCAGGAGATGAAGAGAGAAAAGATGCCTTTGTGTAGGCTCTGGGCTTAGCGGCTTTCTTTTTGCTATTTGTTTTGTAGATGCACTCTTGAGCTTTAATGAGCTTTCTATACTGCTTGCTTCCAGTGCTGGGCTCTGGGGTTATGAAGAGAATGGGCTCTCAGCTGTTTCCCTTCTTTTGATTTTATCAAAGGTAGAAACAAGGGAGGGAGAGGTGTTTCCCTTCCCAGTATCCTTTTCAAGTGATAGATGGAGAGAGCATCCAGTGTGTCCACTTTCTATGCTAAGCAAGTTGCACTCGGCACTGGTTCTACCCTTTGCTGGTAATGAAGCAGGAGGAGGTATTTGTCCTAATTGTTTGTCCTGTGGGACTTTTCATCTAGTGGTCAGTGGTATTTTGATTTTGGAAAGCTGTAGAAATACTTCTGTGAAGGTTTTCAGTCTGGTTTTGCTTATGGGAAAGTGGAAGGAGGAATACAGTTGTAAAATAAAATTCTCACCAACTTCCTTCAAATTATAAGCGCATGAATTTGGGAAAGTTCTTTTAATGAAGTGTGCCTGTGTTAGAATAACCAGGTGGAAAATTGGAAGCAAAAGCATTGGCAGAGCTCCCTGTTCCTTCCATGGTGGGGGAACACAGGGACCAAACCACGGCTGCGTAAGGGTGATGGTGGGAAGCAGTGTGAATCAGATGCGCCCAAAATACTGTTTCCTGTTTTATGGAAGCAGTGAGTTCAGTGATTCCCCTTTCTGTTGGCTGCAGTAAAAAAACATTCTTGCGCTTTTCCGGGTATTTAACCCGTCATCCAGTTAAAGTTGTGAAAAATAGAAAAAGCTTGGAGTCCATAAAAGGAGATCATTTGAAGTTAATAGGGGCAGCTGTGTCACACAGAAATGGAGCACATGCCATTGTGCATTTCATTCTTGTGTTCTGCTCTGTTAGATTAATCTGCCAATTTAATTCATGTCTGTGCTGAACAAAACTTTACATGACATAACAGAAATGAGCTTGTGTTTGTGCCTTGTTCCCTTGGCTCTTTTATAATACTGCAGCTTTCTGCGAGCCTGAGAGCAGCAGGATGAGCATCAGTATGGGTTGAAAGGCAGGAGATTGAATAGTTGAAGCTCAGCAGTTGATTAAAAGGTTGGCCAAAATGCCCACCCCCTGCCTCTGCTGTGCTCCCTGATACATATTAACCTAAATTGGTTAAATATACACCTTGATTTACAAAGCACAAAATTGCTTTTGCAAGTAAAAGCTCCCTAAGCCTGTAGATGTAGGATATGTCATTGCCTTGATTTTTTTTTTTTCCTGGAGTTAATAAGTTAGTATATTAGTTACTGATTTTAATCTAGGGTGCAATAAATGAAATTCTGTGCATCTGGGTATGTTAGATGAGGCAGGAGCATCAAAATCAGGTGGGCCAGGATTGCCCCTAAAGTTCAAGGCTGATGGATTTGACATCAGGGAACCTCACATATGAAATATTTATCCTAAACCACTTGAAACAGAGATTACAGAGGAAGCAGCAGTGCTTAGGTTGCTGACAGCCATGATAGAGCTCACCTGGGAGCCTGGATGCCCTTGGTGCTGAGTGCTGTGCTCTTCCTCCCTTGCATTGCTTCAGCTGTAGGCAAGTGGGAGGTGTGAGGCCTCAGTCTACCCAGGATAAACCTGTTTCTATTCAAAGGGATTTCCATGTTTCTGCCTGCAAACAGAGAGCAGCAGGGGACAGAAGTAAGCCTGTGTTATGTCCCCTTGTTCCCTGAATGGGGATCTTGTTGCTGAGGTAGGAAGGAAGTTAACAGTGGGGAGGGGAAGGTGACTGTGATGGCAGTGGTCCTGTAACCTTGGTTTTAGCACTTTTCCTTCAGGTTCAGTTTCTCCATTGTTTTTCTGCCGCTATGCACTTTTTGCACATTTCTGCAACACAGAAATGTTCCTCACACCTTCCTGTTCCTAAACTCTTCCACTTGAGAGACAGCCCTCGTCCTCACCATCTCCCCTATCCCCCATCAGTTCCTATGCTGGCTAAGCTTCACACCCAGTTCTCTCCTTCTCCCCAAGGCCCACTTCTTGTTTCTAGAGGCTTTTAAAAAGTAATCTGTGATTATCAGAGATCTACCTAGACAGGAGCACAAAGGGAAAGTGAAGACATAATATATGGGAGCCCTAATATTTGCAGTCTCGCTATGCTGACCAAATGTGACTAATACTTGGAAGATTAATGGTCAGATGCCATCATTGATCTGTTAATTGAAGATGGCTTTTGTCTTAATCTCCTATATTGCAACATGTTGGAGATGTGCGTCAGTAGATGTTTATGGCTGAGGATTACTGATGTTCTTCCAGACTGTCTTGTGTATGCTCAGTTTTGAAGGCTTTGGCACAATTGTTCCACTGTGAAGTTTAGAAACATATGCTCAGGAATATATATCTTTCATACTGCATTTGCGCAGCTGCAAAAAAAAAACTTGGTACTATCTCTTACTTTAGGNGTTTATGGCTGAGGATTACTGATGTTCTTCCAGACTGTCTTGTGTATGCTCAGTTTTGAAGGCTTTGGCACAATTGTTCCACTGTGAAGTTTAGAAACATATGCTCAGGAATATATATCTTTCATACTGCATTTGCGCAGCTGCAAAAAAAAAAACTTGGTACTATCTCTTACTTTAGGGATAAAGTAAAGAACGTGCTGTACCCGTGCATGAGTCATGGTTCATTTATTTTCTATGAGAAATTTTAAATGCTGTATTGCATGACCTTTGTCATCTTTGTGTACAGTGGAAAAAATATACCAAGCCAGGAATATCAATGAAAGTCATCTCAATAACCAAAAACAGGCAAGTAAGTTCCCATTGGGTCCTGGTTTTTTTTCTTCACTAAATGGGTCTTTACTGTGGAACAAATGATGATGACTGCCTGAGAATTTATAAGCTGAATAAGCTTTGAGATCGTACAGCCTCCTTGACTAACCAGCATCCTCTGATCTTACATCAAAGGAATGGGTCTTTTTTGGCAAACTGAGTCTGGAATGAACATGTCTGCTTCTATGTTTTGAATTTAAAGTATATTATTAATTGCTGGTTAATACAGATAATGCATTTATTGCAAGTGGTGCTTGTAGCTACACTCTGTTTTGTGCTGTACTGAAGTGGATGGAAGGTGGTAAGGGATAATTCAAAACAACTCCACACCTAGACCTGACATGCAGCTAGGACGTCTAAGACAAAGTACATCTTCCAGGTTGTTTCCGTCCCATGCTTCAAATAGTGTTATTACCCAGTGCACTGTGTAATGCAGCAAGCATTTCTCAGCCAACCCCTTTCCCCACCAGCACCGCAGTTTCTTTTTCATTGAGAGTTAATGTTTGGCTGGGTGCTAACCTAACAGCTTACTACAGCTTGTGCTATGGAACTGAGCATGCCTTGTAATGAATTAGATGCAGGTCCTTAGAATAAGAAGCATAATGTGTCTGCTGTCCAGGGATATTTGTGGGGGTGGCAGAAAAATCAGAATGGACAGACAATAAAACACCCTTTCATTCATGCCACAATTTTGGTGGAGTTTCATAATGCTAGCTTTTGTGAGTGCACGTTTTCCTTGTCTGTGTTCTTGTCTTACAGTTTTTATTACTTAATATCCTGTTTATTAACATACATCCTACAAAAATGGTCCCTAACATAAAGGTACAGCAATTGCCTGGTATAGGGTTTGTCATAGGAAAATAGGCAATTCAAAGTAACTTTTAAATCCTAAAAGGGAATAAACCTCTAGGAGGTATTTTAGGAGTATTGGTGTTTAAGATCTGATTTTCTAAAAAAAAAAAAAACCAAAACAATAGATTTCTTGAAGACGATTGTGAATGAACAGTTTTTGTAGTTTCTGAAAGGGGAAGAAGTTGAAAATGGTTGAAAGAATAAGGTTGAAGTTGTTTCTTTTCAATAGACTCAGGAATGCTTTGGCAGGATCCTGTTGAAAACAAGACTAAACAATTAGTGTTGTACCTTTAAGCAGGATAAACTATAAAACCGCAGTGGGAAAACCAGAAAGCATTATCAGAAACTAGTTGAGAGCTTCGCTGAAGAGACAGAATGAGTTGGAGCACATTGCACAGANAAGAACCTGAACGTGCACAAGTCCATGGGACCTGATGAAATCCATCTGCGGGTCCTGAAGGAGATGGCAAATGAAGTTGCTAAGCCACTGTCCATCATATTTGAGAGATCATGGCAATCAGGTAAAGTTCCCAACAACTGGAAAAGGGGAAATGTAACCCCCATTTTCAAGAAGGGGAAAATGGATGACGCAGGGAATTACAGACCAGTCAGTCTCACCTCTGTGCCTGGCAACATCTTGGAGCAGATTCTCCTGGAAGGCATGCTAAGGCACATGAAAAACAACAAGCTGCTTGGTGGCAGCCAGCATGGCTTCACTAGGGGGAAATCCTGACTGACCAACTTGGTGGCCTTCTACAATAGGGCTACGGAACTGATGGACAGGGGTAGAGCAGTTGACGTCATCTACCTGGACTTGTGCAAAGCGTTCAACACTGTCCCACACGACATTCTTGTCTCTGAATTGGAGAGACATCAATTTGATAGGTGGAGCACTCAGCGGATAAAGAACTGGCTGGATGGCCGAACGCAAAAAACTTGTGGTCAATGGCTCAGTGTCCAGCTGGAGGACAGTGATGAGTGGTGTCCCTCAGGGATCGGTGTTGGGACTGGTCTTGTTTAACATCTTTGTTGCTGACATGGACAGTGGGATTGAGTGCGCCCTCAGCAAGTTTGCCGATGACACCAAGCTGTGTTGTTTGGTGGATATGCTGGAGGGAAGGAATGCAATCCAGAGGGACCTCGACACGCTTGTGAGGTGGGCTGATGCCAACCTCATGAAGTTCAACCATGCCAAGTGCAAGGTCCTACACCTGGGTCAGAGCAATCCCAGGCACAGCTACAGGTTGGGCAAAGAGGAGATTCAGAGCAGCCCTGTGGAGAAGGCCTTGGGGGTGGTGGTCAATGAGAACATGAACATAAGCAGACTGCAGTGTGCGCTTGCAGCCCAGAAAGCCAACCGTACCCTGAGCTGCATCAAAGGGAGCATGACGAAGGAGGTGATCCTGCACCTCTACCCTCCTCTCATGAGACCTCACTTGGAGTATTGTGTGCAGTTCTGGTGTCCTCAACATCAAAAGGACATGGAGCTGTTGGAACAAGTCCAGAGGAGGGCCATGGAAATGATAAGGGGACTGGAGCATCTCCCAGACGAAGACAGGCTTTGAGAGTTGGGGCTGTTCATCCGGGGGAAGAGAAGGCTGTGTGGAGACCTCCTAGCAGCCTTCCAGTATCTGAAGGTGGCCTATAGGGATGCTGTGGAGGGGCTCTTCATTAGGGACTGTAGTGACAGGACAAGGGGTAACAGGTTCAAACTTAAACAGGAGAGGTTAAGATTGGATATAAGGAAGAAGTTCTTTACTGTAAGGGTGGTGAGGCACTGGAGTTGGTTGCCCAAAGAAGCTGTGAGTGCTCCATCCCTGGCAGTATTCAAGGCCAGGCTGGACGAAGCCTTGGGTGACATGGTTTAGTGTGAGGTGTCCCTGCTTATGGCAGGGGGTTTGGAACAAGATTATCTTAAGGTCCTTTCCAACTCCAAGTATTCTATGATTCATATCCAGCTTGAATCTCCCTTCTTTCAGTTCTCAACTTCGTTGCAGTGCTTCTAATCCCTGGAAGGGAATATCTCACCACTTCCACTAGCCATCAGTGAAGTGGAGAGATTAGTGTGTGGCACTGAGGACTTTGATGGATTTATTTCAGCTTTTACTCTGTTCCTCAGTTTCACCATTATTTTCCTCCATTGAGCAGCAAGAACTGATTTGAGATGAACTTTTTTCACCATCTTCAGAGACTTAAATACAATCACAGTGCAACATTCTGAAGTTACTGTTTAAGCTGAAGATGCAACATCTGATAATAGAGAGAAGAAGTTCCATTTTTTGACAGTGGCTGATAGTGACATTTTAATGAACTAGGATCTATGAGCATTGAATGGATGTAACAGTAGGCAATACCAAATACACCATTTTCTAAGAACAAAGCATTATACAGAATAGTTAGAAACTATTTACAAGGATTTATAAATCAAATATAATTTTGGTCTTTATTTTGAGCTTAAAAGAAAAAAAATAAAGAGAAAATTTAAATATATATTCATGAAGCCTAGAGTTGGCAAAATAAAACAGAAACTCCAAGTTTCACTCGTGGATTCTTCAAGCATTCCCTAATCATCTATATTTCAGTTTAGTCAACAAAACTATCACCAGCTTGCTTTGAATATTCCTTCAAATTTCCACTTTCTGTACATTACAGTATTTTAAAACATCTGATATTACCCTACTATAAATGCTTCGTATGCAAATATGCTCCCAATAAAAAAGGTATTTCACCTCCACACTAAAACTTACAGTAAAGTCCAAGGAATGAAATAAAAACCCCACCTGACCTCAAGAAAACTGGGGTTTTCCTCAAAAACTAAGAAGGTTTTTAGAACAACACAACATCATTAAAATGTCTGATTTTTTCCTTTATAAAGGAAAAATACCTACTTTGATATATTAAAAGTACAGAGTCACACCATTGAACTTAGATGAAATTAGCATTTAATCCTAGAAACCAGAAAGAATAAAGTTCATTTTTCTAAAAAAAAAAAAAAAAAAAAAAAAAAAAAAA
>NDXB01001767.1:3135-35661 GCA_002631895.1 Agapornis roseicollis | reverse complement strand
TTAAAAAAAAAAAAAAAAAAAAAAAAAATTTATTTTTTTAAAAAAAAAAAAAAAAGAAAAAAAAGAATAATTATGTTTCTCTTTTGCTTGGAGACATGTAGTACTGAACTGATATGGAACAAGAAGAAAAATAAAAACAGAAAATAAAGTTGTTCTTTCAGGAGTTTTAGTTTATTCTTCATGTGGATTCCACACTGGAAATTATAGAACCATGTGTTTAAAACCATTTCAGAATGCTAAAAAAGAACTTAAGAGAAAACAATAAAGTAGCTGCTGTACAACCTGTGATGTAAAGGTTCAACATACAAAGACAGGCTGAGAGAGTTGGGGCTGTTCAGCCTGGGGAAGAGAAGACTGCGTGGAGACCTCATAGCAGCCTTTCAGTATCTGAAGGGGGCCTTATAGGGATGCTGGGGAGGGGCTCTCCATTAGGGACTGTAGTGACAGGAAAAGGGGTAAGTGCTTCAAACTTAAACAGGAGAGATTTAGATTGGATATAAGGAAGAAATTCTTTCCTGTTAGGGTGGTGAGATGCTGGAATGGGTTGTCCAGGGAGGTTGTGAGTGCTCCATCCCCGGCAGTGTTCAAGGCCAGGTTGGATGAAGCCTTGGGTGACATGGTTTAGTGTGAGGTGTCCCTGCTTATGGCAGGGGGTTTGGAACTAGGTGATCTTAAGGTCCTTTCCAACCCTAACTATTCTATGATTCTATGAACATATCTTTTTTAATAACTACTAAACTTGAAAAGACAGCAGACATTTACACCATTTCTTCCTCCAAAATAAAATCTACACTTTAATATTTTATTAAGAAAAAAAAAAACTTTTTTTTTTTTTTGGTGCAAGTTATTGCCAATCATAACGGTGCATTAAAGTGACATTACGGTCAACACCCGGCAGGAAACTTTAGATGTTATTTTTGAAAATGAAAGCTTAACTGATAGAAACATAAAATAGAAATAGGCTGGTCTTCCCGGCTGGTTTGATTTTTGGCACATAGGGACCACCTGCTCCTTCAAGATTTCATTCTTGAAGAGTGTCCAGCCTTGCTTTGTTCTTCAGTAATGTTTCCAAGGAATTCTGCCAACCAGCATCCTAAGTAAGCCAGTCAGCTCTCCAGAAGTCTAAGGTGGAGGTTTTGCTGACCTGCTTCTTGACTTCTCCAATGATTGAAAATTCAATCATTTCATGCTCCCTTTGCCCAAGACAGCCCCCAGTCACTGCATGACCCACCAGTCCTGTTTGTGAATAGCAAATGTAGCCAAGCATCTCCCCTAGCTGGCTCACTAACCAAGTGGGTTAGGAAGTTATCTTTCACACCCTCCCAGAACCTTCTGGATTGTTTTTTCTCCGCTCTGTTGCACTTCCAGCAGACATCTGATAGGTTTTAGTCCCCCATGAGAACCAGCGCAAGTGATCGTGAAACTTCTCCCAGGTATTTGAAGAACGCTTCACCTGTAACTTCATCCTGGCTAAGTGGTCTATAACAGACTCCTATCAGGGTATCTGCTTGGTTGGCCTTCCAACCTACTACAAAAGTACATTTTTAATTATATCAAACTATGTATTGCCATTTTTTAAAATGGAAGAAAATCAGCACGAACTGCCTCCCACAGGCTGAAGAAATAATCCACTACTACTGAAGTTCTCCCAGGCAGCTTCTGTCCTTTTTGTACTTCAGCAGCATTTCTTAAATCTTAAGCATCTGAAGGACTGTGGGAGTTAGCATCAAGTGGCTCACAGACAGCAATTTTTGCCCTCTTTTCCATTCAGCAAAGTGTTCTGACATAGACAGGGTGTCACAAGTTAAAAGATGTGAAAAACAGCTGAGAAATTTGGCAAAAGAACAAGGCACTGTAAGACATGATCCAGAGAGGATGCTAGGCTTAAGCAAAAATAACAGCTAGACAGAGCTCAAAGTGTGGCAATTTATGTAGACCCATAATGTTCAACTCTACCCCACCATAGTGATCACGGTAGAGGTAAGGCTGGAAGGGACCACTGAAGACTGCCTAGGTTCAGCCAACTCACAGCAAGATAAAATAGAGCGAGCTGCACGGTATAATGTCCAGACAGCTTATAAGTTTCAACAGAATTTCCTGTGTTTCTGTTTGTGCCCATGGCCTATCAGTGGGCACCACTGCAGAGCCACTGCCTGGCTCCATATTCCTTATTCCCTGGCTGGTGGTGAGATACATGGAAATGGAATGAAGTGTCAGGGGAACTTAAGACTGGACATTAAGAAAAGATTCTTCACTGACAGGGTGATTGGTGACTGGAACAGGTTTCCCAGAGAAGTGGACACAGCCCCAGGCCTGTCAGATTTCAAGAAGTATCTGGACAATGCTCCCTTCTTGCTTTTTTTAAAAATAAAAAAAACCCAGCAAAACAACAACAACGAAAATCCACAAAACTTGAAAATAAAAATATTTTTGTCTGCATAGAATACAATACTACAAGACACTAAATGCAAAAATTTTTGCTAAGTTGAAAGGTAAGAAATAAACTCAGATTATTCTTTCAACAAGATATAAAAGATGGGAGAAAATTTCTAAGTGCTTCTGTCAAACTGTCCTGGGTTCAGCAGTTGCAGTCAGTTTTTCTTCTCTTTAGTAGCTGGTGTTTTGACTTAACCCAGGAACAAGGCTGATAAGGCCGATGTTTTTGGTTGTTGCTGAGTGATGTTTGCCCTGACCAAGGACTTCGTGAGCCTCGTGCTCTGCCAGGGAGGAGGGGAAGCCAGGAGGAAGGAGGGACAGGACTGGACTGACAGGACCAAACTGACCAAAGAGGTATTCCATACCATAGCACGTCATGCCCAGGAGGTAACTGGGGGTGATCCGGAAGGCCTAGCTCTCTCGGGGTGGTTGGAAGAGGTGGTCGGTCAGCACTCGGTTGGTGGGGTGTTGTAAGTTATCTGTTGTGGTTGATAGGATGCTGTATTCTTTTCCTTTATCGTCATTATTATTATTGGTAGCAGTAGTGATTTGTGTTATACCTTAGTTACTAAACTGTTCTTATCTCAACTTGTGGGAGTTGCATTCTTTTGATTCTCCCCCCATCCCTCTGGAAGCAGGGGAAGGCAAGAAGGGGGGTTGAGTGAGTGAACGAGCTGCCTGGTTGGGTCTAAACCACGACACAAACTTATTACCAAAATCTATGTTTTAATATAACATGTTATTTTTATGATTGTAACAGTTACTTAATAGATTTCAGTACAATGTAAGGGTAAAATTTTCCTCCTGTGTTGAGCCATAAGTTGATATATTTGTAGGTACTCATGCATATATATATATATATATGTATTTACACACACACATTTTAAACATTCACAGCACTTTTTTTTTTATGACATATGAATATGCGTAATAAAATGAAAGGGATGCTGGCAGAGAGATGTGTAAATGAAGTAGCTGCTCCAGAGATGGAAGGAGACAGTATGCAGAGGTATAAATACACTGAAATTGCTATGCTTCCATTTGCAACTGCTGTGTACTAAGATGACATCACTCCTCTCTATAAGGCAAAAAGCCTAAGATTTTTAAGCTAATAAACCTAGACACAAGCAGCTATTAAAAGTTCCCTTTGATATGATATTTTGGAGAGAAAAGGGGAAACAACCAAAACTCTAATGAGTGGCTTAATATAAATTCATGTTAACTTCCTGTAAGGTATTAGAACCCTTAAAAAGACAAAAGCCACAAATAACACAAAACCTAAATAAAGTACAGGTTGCAGTTCTAATTGAAAAGAGATATTTTGCATGGCAATTTCAAAAAACAGTTAGGTACGTTAATTAATGTAATTAGTTAGGCAACCCATATGCTTTCTTATTGTTTACATTGATATCTTTCTTGATAAGTTTTCTTTGAAAAGTGCTTTCAAATGTACTTCGCACCAAAATAATTTAACTAAACATTACACACATACTGCCTCAAAATCTTTAACACTTAAGTTGTTATTGAAATAAACTTGAAATTTGTTCTCTAATTGCAGAACATTACAATGAAATTGTATTTTTCTTTACACTGATTTTCTCTGCTAAAACCAGGAAAGTAACAGACATGAAACTATCATAAATGAGTAATTGTCTTGTAAGAAGTCCCTTAATCAGTTCTTAACAGAAATTAATAAAATTAGGTTTGTCAAAAAACTTGCAAGGCTCTACACTTACTCCTTTATGAAGTCACAGCTACTAAGCTAGAAATGAACTGCTGTGCCATCTCCGCCAATTTTGGACTTGTTCCAAAATTAACGCATGTGAAAAAAATCTCCACTATGTAAATGCCGTATTACTCAAATACAGAAATTGTACTTCTGTATACTAAATGTAAGATCATCCTCCAGCCCATATTCTCTAAGCATAATAAAGCACAGAACAAGCCACACCAGTCTTACTCAGGAATCTCTCTTCAACTTCTAATGACAAAATTCAGTGCCACAAGTCCTGTATATAGTTCCAGCCCTGTATCTCAGGGCAGACAGCAGAGTTAAAAGTGTAGAGCCAAGTGCTCTACACTTGGGAGCAGCAGCCTTTCAAACAAAATAAAAAATATGGAACTCTAAAAGGTGAAAGTCTGGGGAGAACAGGGGCAATGTTTATAAGATCATGAAAAGAAAGGGTAAGATTAATACAAAACTCCTTTCCATCAAGCCCTGTGCAATGATGCTGAGACTCAGCATCAACTAGATCAGTTTCAAAACAAACAAAAATACCTCATTTAGCCAGCAGGTAGTGATCCTGGGGAGTCTGTCCTCACAAGTGTTCTTTAGGCAGACAGCATTTATCTAGTTGAAAACAGAAATTTGGTAAGTTAAAGGCAAACATTTTCCAAAATTAGAGTACCATAGAAAGGTTTAGCTTGGAAGGGACCTTAAAGATCATCTAGCTCCAACCTCCCTGCCATGGTCAGGGACACCTTCCACTAGAACAGGTTGCTGAAAATACAAACCAGCCTAGCCTTGAACCTTGCCAGTGATGATGTAAGCCACAGCTTCCCTGGCCAACCTATTCTAGTGCCTTACCATCCTAATAGTGAAGCACTTCTTCCTAATATCTAATCTAAATCTTCCCTCTCTTAGTTTAAAGCCATTTCTCTTTGTCTTATCCCTACATGCCATTGTAAAAAGTCTCTGTCCAGATTTCTTATGAACCCGTTTAGGTACCTGAAGGCTGCTCTAAGGTCTTCCCTGAGTCTTCTCCAGTCTGAAGAACCCCAACTCTCTCAGCCTGTCCTCACAGGAGAGGATATGAAAAGGCATCCTGCATTTCCACTACCAGAAACAGATTGGTAGGCTAAGATAGCCTGCTGTTTTGACCTCAGTAAGCTTCTTTTGTTTAAATTCTTCTGTATTCTTATCTCATGTTTGAAGCATACCTGTAGGTATGCTTCAGTTTTCATTCTTCACGTCTGGCCTTCTTTGCAGGGAAGAGTGCCAGAAAGGCCCTACAGGATTCATTTTATTACAATATTTAAGAAGTAAGCATCACTATATGAAAGATTTCATTCTACTCTGCAGCTCACAGTAAAGAGACAAACAGCTTATCTGCATCAATCTTTCCTAAATATAAAAATACCACCACACTATTTGAGAGATGCTCTTCACAACTTCAGACAAATTATTTTCAAACTTGCATTTAGCTGCAACTAACTCCACTTGTCAAGTGATGTTATGCCAACTCATAGGAATCTTCCTTGTTCTCCTCCACATGATTTTCACAAGAGTCATTCAACCAAATATGTGGCAACTGTGCACCAGAGGCTGAAGCCTGTAGGAAACAGATCTGTTTGCATACGCATTCATGTTATCTATTGTTCAAGTTACCTCACACAGAAATTTATGTATCAAATCTTGTTCCTCAGTCTTTTCTCCAAGCTGTCTTACCAGAAAACCTTTTAATCTCAAGAAAGTGTTCTCCCTAGGGTTTTATCTTAGGGCTCTTGATTCTTGTTCAAACCTCTGCAAAGATGAAAGATTGAGAAAGCTTATGTGGTCACTACATTCTTAATTCCTTCAAAAATCTAAGCTTATGGCACCCAAAAGCCTCCAGACAGTGGGAAATAACAAAAAGTGACACTTTCTTTGATGTGGGTTTATCAGAATTAAATGTTGATGGGATCAGCACAACACAGATAAAGTGAGAAAGTAAAATATTTGGAAGAAATTAGAAGAATCATTTCTTGTGCTCCAAAGCATTTCATATGGAAAATTAAAACCATTTAATTTCATATTGATTATTACTGCAGAAAAGCCAAGTACAACTCTGTGAGAGCTAACTATTCTATGATTCTATGACTAAACTAAAAAGCAATACAAAGACACCTTTTGGGGGAAATAAAAAACAAAAGCAGAAAAACAGAAACAAACACACACATACACAAAAAAAAAAAGATAGAAAGAAACCCCAACTCAAAAAGCTCCTACCCCCTCCCCAAAAAAAAAAAAAACAAAAAAAAAAAACAAAAAAAAAAAACAAAAAAAAAAAACAAAAAAAAAAAACAAAAAAAAAAAACAAAAAAAAAAAACAAAAAAAAAAAACAAAAAAAAAAAACAAAAAAAAAAAACAAAAAAAAAAAACAAAAAAAAAAAACAAAAAAACAACAACAACAAAACAAAAAAACAAAAAACAAACAAAAAAACTACAACAACCAAACAAGAAAACCACAAGCAATGGCAACAACAACAACAAAAACAACAAAAAACCCTTCATAACAATGCAAGAAAATACAAATATTCTAAAGCATACTCAGCTGTGAATAGTATTTTTCAAGCCATTATTAGTATATGAGATTAAATCACTGAGGTATACAATTTTCCATCTGTGGTGGTGCATATCCTTCCACCCCAATCCTCTGTGCTGCTCTACTATCTCAGGAGTTTCCATCAGGCCTTGGGTTTTGTGCAATGAGTTGGGTGGTGAAGCATCCCTTGACTGTACCAGGAACATCTGCATGGCTAAGGAAAGAGTCACTGATCATACCACGAACTCTTGCCATCTGGCTAAGGGAGTAGCAAGAATAGGAATATTCAGTCATTCCTTGACAGCCTCAGAACATTCCTTTCATGCACAAGTGGAATGGTACCATTATCACTGGAAGTTTTAAATTTCTAGTAACTACGGGCCCAGGTTGCAGCCAGGATGAAATTTTACTAATGACAGTCATCTTACAACCCTATAAACACAGTCTTAAGTGAGGCCCTTTGAACTCTTCTGGACAGCAGTGGGCTGCAACTAGCATCTCTCTGTGAGTGGGATGTCTCTTAGAGCTTATGAACTCCCAAGTTACCAGAATAATCAAAGGACCATTTTCAAAAACTGATGCTGAGACTTGGGCTGAAGTGTCATCCCTTCTGTAAAATTCATTTTTAAGATTTCAATTTGTGCTTAAGGAACACAGTGCAACACCAAATGCTTTCAGCTAGAGGTAATATGATTACACAGATTTTTGTTCTGATTTGTAGTCCACTTCAAAAAGTCTCCACAGTAACTCCATCTTGTGGCAATTAAGTCATTAAGAAGATGGATTATTTCTTCTTTTTCTCAGAAATCTGTATTCTGAGAATGTTAATAGCACAGATTACTGTCCTTCTGCAGCAAATATTCCAGCCCTGGAGGATACTGTTTACAACCCCACTTGTTTCACTGAAACAATACAGATGTTATACAGTCATTTTATTCTCCCCAAAGTTTGTATTGACAAGTTGCATACTATGTGCCTCACATATTATGTATCGTATCATTAACTCAGAATAACATACAAAATCCATTATTCTTTTCTGATTACTGTAAAGTACACAATGTGCAACATGTGTAATAAATGTAGCTATAAAATACTTATGGGTACAAGAAATTTTTCACTTGCAGTAGTATACAATATGTATTACCAAGAGGTGATATCATATTCCCCCACTGAAGCAACTGGTATGATAAAGGCCAGTATGAAGCAGAGATTAAACCTAAAGATGAACCAAAAAAGTGAGCAAAAAACTGACTTCCGTGCTCCATTCAGTTCTTAAAGCAAGACTGTACAAGGTCACAGAGATGTTTCTGCAGATACCCATTCTGGCTCACTACTGTAATCTTATAATATGCAGAATATACAGAAGACCCTACTGGAGTCCCCACAAGAAGGAACCTTTATCGCATCCCATAATAAACATTTTCCACTACATCTGACTTCATAAACAATGCTAATTATACCATGCAAGGATTTCCATTCCTCTTCCAAGTGAACTATTAACAAGCAAACCACTGCTACAAATAATCTTCACCTGTAGTTTATGTTACTTAAAATGCTTAAAATGGGAATAGTTTTATAACAAAGCTTCCATTCCTATGTCCTCTGTACCACCACTGTCTTCCAGAATGATTCACTTTTTAGCCAGATATATATCTGACTGGGAGGAAACTAGCCACATCAATTGTGATGAAATATTTCTTGCCAAACAGATAGAACATCACATTTCCTTACTAATAGTACTAATTTATTCCCTATTCCTATTGGAAAGTGCTGACAACAGAAAAGGCATCTGGAAAAAAAGATATCAGTTATGGGAGATGAACATCTCTATTATTTGTTCGAAAGAAAGTAATTTTAAAAATACCCTTTTTTGCCTTCTACGAATTACATGGGAAAAAATAATATACAATATATTTTATATATTTTTTGCAACTAGCAGTAGACAAGGAGAATGGTAAATTTCAAATGAAGATAGACACAGGGGAGATTTGGGTTAGATATAAGGAAGAAATTATTTACTGTGAGAGTGGTGAGGCACTGAAACAGGTTGCCCAAAATAGTTTTGCATGCCCCAACCCTGGCATTATATATGACCAGGTTGGACAGGGCTTTGAGCAGGTGGTCTAGCATGAGGCATCCCTGCCAACGGCAGGGGGTTTGGAACTACATGACCTTAAGGTCCTTTCCAACCCTAACCATTCTATGAGTCTATATTCCAAAACCAGAAATATCCAGAACTTAAATTTCTCCACACAGTCTCTGCTGAGTACCAATGATGTTTGCTGCATGGATTCTGGTTTCTCTCTTTTTATTTTATTTTTTTTTTTTTTTAATCATTCCATTAAAGGAGCAATGTACTTCAAAAAATAGCAGAGTACTCATTCGAACTAGAAATAAGGGATTAATCAGAAACCTGGTTCAACAAATCGCAAATCTACCAAAATCCACTGACAGGTTGCTCTTTAAGGAATGCAAAATCATCTGTTTCAGAGAGATTATTGTTCTGACCATTTAAATACTCACAGTCCATTTTTAAAGCAGTTATGTCTTCAATGAAAAGCAAAGTAACAAAAACACCTAGTTCCTTGTACCTGACTATCTTGTTAAGGTATTCAAAGAGCCAGATAATATACTTGTGAAACTAAAACATATACAGGCTTATAAACTTACAAATTAAGTGATCAATTACTAGGTGAGTAATCACTCGCATGAGCAACTGCTAAATGGATCGTATTCCCACATGAAAATACTGTTCAAGAAAGTAATTTTTAAAGGCTACTCTTAATACAGCAGTTTTTCACAAGGAGAATAATGGTTAAGTAATTCAATTTTATCTTTTAGAGCCATGCAACTTGGCAAGGATTAAGTTCTTTTTCTTCAGCATAAATTGAAATGTATTTTACTGAATGCCTGAAGCCTTTCTATACTTATCTGTTATACAGAGGAGTTACTATTTAATAGTCAGTGGTATGCACCATTGCACATATGAAACAAAACTAGGTTCTGGGAAGGTGCACAGCCCATGAATTTGGATGAGAAAAAGCAGAAAGTCTACAAAATGTTACATTATTTTGAGAAGCAAATGTTTTTGAGAAATGTTTTAGAAGTCTATTCCTCCACATGACCAAATGAGCTCAATAACCTCTTTCGGCACTGAAGGCAGCCTTCCTGCTCTCAGTTCTACAGGAAAGCAAAAGCACTTTTTGTCCCAGGTATCACCTTTCCCATACATCAAATCACTGAAAAACTACATCCTCCTAAAACAAGCATCTTTACAGTTATGTTTAAAAAGAAACTGTAAATGGGTGGCAGATGGCCTTAATTTGGTGCTGTCCATATACAAGTACTGCATGCCAGTAGATACAGATTCCACAAAAGTAAATACTGATAGTTCCTCAGATTTCAAGATTAATTAAAACCTTCTCCCCACCAAAAACAATTTCCTATTAAAAGATTTATTTTTTTTTACCCAACTAGACTTACTTTTTCATCTCATTTCCTGTTGTAATTCAGGGATTTTGCTGACATAATCAGGAGCCATACATAATCTGGTTGCCTATATACCATTCAATCATAAAATAAATATGAATCTCTCCCCGGTGTCTTCTCTTTACCTCTTTCCTTTAGGTCTGCATGCTACTGGTTAGGTAAATGTATTCTTCAGTACTTGGAGTTTTTTAAACAAGTGAAGGATATTTTGCTCAAAATGTGAATTGTCAGTCACCATGAGACAAAATATTTAAGAATGACAGAATGCTATTTCTTTGCCTTCCCCCATCCCTGTTTAATTGCATCATGTTTCCGTGGGTGGCCTTTCCCAGTCTAAAAGCCCCATTTTGCCTTACCCATACATTCCTGTTACTGCTCACACATTAGCAACCAAGGGAATGTCAGACCATGCCACTAGTAAACTGAAAATAAATCATTAAAAAAAAAAACCAAACCATTTTCCACTGGAAACTTTGTATGCCTTTAAAGGTCAGGCCTGATACTGGAAGACCTGGGAATACATGGCTTAGTAGGAAAATGACCATGGTCAGCAGACACCTTCCATGACAGCGCAATGAGCAAGAGGCTGAACTGGGTGACCACATGGTTGGGGTTTGACTAATCCACTTTAGAATCAAGATACAGGATAATGTAACAATAAAAAACTTTGGAAGTCTCCTTTCTGGCCTTGAGCTCTATGTGGCAGCATGCCCAGCAAGAAGTTACAAATTAAGTTGTTGCTTTGTCTAGTTAGGTCTTGAAAAACTTTCCTGGAAAGAGGTTCTATAGTCTTTATGCAACCCGCTCTAGTTCTGCCCTATCCCACTCTCCAGAAGGAATTTATTCTCAACCCAAACAAACCAAGCTGCACTTTGTGCTTTTGTTATAATACTTAGCATACTAATATGATATTGGCTCCATCAGCACTGCAATTGCTCCTCAAATACTTGTAGGCAGCTACTAGATAACCCCTTGGTTCACCTTCACCAGTGTTTAAAAATAGAAAAGCAACACAACCAACACTTCCAGAAACCTGAACTTAGACCCTTCAGAACCTTAAATGTGTATCAGCCTACTACAGAGCCTGGTAACATACAAGTTGTTTATAAAGACTTGGAAACTTTTACATTGAGCCTAGTAGCCTGAGACATCAGAAGAAGGGGAAGGAAGTACCTCTCACAGTAAGGCTGCACAGTCTTGGAACATATCCGTGCCAGAGCTATTTGAAAGCATGAAGACAAGCAGTAGCATAACTGGAGGCTTTAAGTGAACTATGACAGCAGGTGGTTGTACATACAGGACAGCTAAGCTCATCAGACACACAGTAAATTACTAGAACAATTTTCTCCAGCCACCAAGGTGTTATCTCTCTCCATTTGTGAGCTCTCTCTCTGTCCTGGAGAAACTTTTGCTGATTTCCACTACCTTGCAAAGTCTCTCCTGAGGTCTTCTGCAAAGCTGTGTCTCATCACTGCTGCTAGACTAAGGCTGTACCTAACAGAAACTGTAACACCTTCAGGTAGTCTTTTCCGCTGGAGTCCCTGGTAGTTTTCTAAAGTAAAAAGGGATAAATAAATAATTGAGATAAACAGATTCAACATTAAAAATAATGTAACTGTAAACTCTGACTGAGGAGCATAAAGGCACACAGCTTAAACTAGTAGCTGTAGCAGATGTATCTAAAGCCGAGCTGTAACTTTTTTTGTGGGAGGAAAGAACACTTCTGCCAAGGTATAAACAAAAGACTCAGCATGTGTTGTTATGTTGACACATACTTCAGGGTACTGTGCCACAAAGTGTGGCAGAATTAGTTACTGTAATATAATTAACAGTCTATAAACTCAGTGCCAAATGATCATTTTTGCTGAAAACACTTCTTAATTACAGATAAAAATTCCAAGTCTAAGCTGACTTTATGTAACTCAAATTAATACGGGATCAACTGTGTGGCATGTACAAACAAGTTCAGGAAAACGAATTTTTTTTCAAGTTTTATTTGGCAGTGGTTTGCTTTTTCATGAGAAGGTTATTTACATGGCAAAGAACGGTTTGTAGCTAAATTTAGAAACACCCAATAAAACTGGAATCTGTACAGCACAGACTCCAATATTTGCTCTTATACTGCCACTCCTAGTTGGAGGGAGGTGATCCCTCAGCCATCTCTTCCACGGTAGGAAAGTTTCTGAAGGAGTCAGGAATAAATAAAGGTTAGCTGGAAATTAGATCTATTTGTTTTCATCTTCTCCATCCCCAAAACCCCAGGAACAAGGCATTCTCACATGAATGCAGAACCCCCATATGAGCATCAGGTAAGTACCTCTAAAGAATCAAACCTAGGCAAAAGGGGCAAACATTTTTTCCCCTGCTGCTGTTCTGTGGGATGCCATAGTGAAGATTATGACTGGAGCAAAATAAAGCAAGCATTTTCTGTCTGACCCAAATAATCCCCTATCAGTTATTGTAATCCTCTAAACTTTTTGGACTTTTAAACTATGCCAGAAAGAAAGGCTGGTGTCCAGAACTCAGCAGCACTCTCTGGGTAGGGTACAATCTTTTCAGAATTGATCTTTACTGAAAACAAACACACCAGCATTTCAAACTGGCTTCTTAGATTTCTGGCTATTAAACTGAGAAGTTTAATATGATCCGAAACCCGTCACCCTTGTGTATCAACAAAAATCTGCTTAGCAGAGAAATAGGCCTTTAACAGTCTGGAAATATTTCCTATAAACAATATGACTGAAGATCAATTCAGAACCTACTGGGAAAATATTATTTTAACAGTGTAATCAAATTCTTCAATTGGATATAACAGCTGTCAGAAGCCAGTAACATGAATTTGTATTGCTCTCACATACGCTCTAGCATAACAACTCTTCTGTTTAAGAATATAAATAATACAATACCTGGAAAATTCTATTATACTATTAAGATTTGTTATACTTATCAGGGGTTTCACACAAACCATAACCCAGGTTAAATATAAATACTCACATTTATTGACATCTCCTTAAGCATTAAGAGTAAAAGGTGTCAGAGATCTCCCCATTATTTCCATAGCAAGCTAACAGACACAACAGGACAAAACCCAAATGAATTTGATGGCGCCATGATCGTCCTCTGTCACCAAGAACAAATGCTAATGAACAGCTCAGATCTGGCCTGATGATCTATTTTAGTCCCCCAGAAAAGTAGAAAAACATACCTTTTGCCTACTGGAAACATCACCCGTCCCAGTGAACTCCTATGCATAGGATAACAGATGGAAGAAAGACACACAGCCTGTGCAAAGACAAAACCCAAGACTCTTTCCAGCAGCTTGAAAGAGAAGGAAGGTGATACATCTGCCCAGGAGTAGCCCATGAGCCAGCTCACCTTCGTGCAGCAGATGTCATCAATGGAGCAGAGAGGTGACACACTGGCAGAAACTGCATGGCATTCAAGCACTTTGATTGGCAGGCATTCACAACAACTTCCATTATTTATATAATTTTCCTTTACCACAGCAATAGCTTGTGTTCTGCTTGTCAATCCATTTGTCTCTTCTACCATGTCATAGAACTTACATGCAACTTCTGAAGAAGAAAATCTTAAAAATTAAGCTAATTTGGGTTTGCATGTGCTTTGAGAAAGGAAATCATACCTTGATCTTACTACAATAATAAAATACAAAGTGGCGAGAGATTATTTTTTTCTTCTCTTCTGCATAAACTCATCACAGATTAAAATCTACAGAAGAAAGCTTTTAGGTGAAAAGAGTTAGAAATTAGAATTTGTAGCCTTTCCCCATCATAAATTTTTCTACTTTTCTCCCCCTTTTTCCACTTAGAAAACCCTTCAAAACTGCAATATTAATAACAGATTTCTTAATTTTATTTATACCTTTTCCCCATTAAAAAGGTACATCGATCTCAAACCATAAGAAGTTATGAGAATTTAAATATTTGCTTACATTTACCAAATATGTCTTCAAAAGTGGCCTCAACACTTAAAATTACCTTGTATAGCAATTCAGTAACCTTCAAGCATGAAACTGAAGATAAAAGCAGAAGAATAAAGACAAATTCTAATGCACACGGGTATGTTCTGCCTCAAGTTCATCATGTGCATTCATAAAAATGTAGTGTTATGTAGCAGTAAGAGGGACACAGATATCAGTGTGTTCTAATATGAAGCCACATGATACAGAAAACATCAACTGAAGATTTATAAACATTTTTTATCAAAATCTGGGAAACCAAGTCAGCCCTCTCTAATATATCTCTTTTTTTCATCCTCTCCTGTCTTATTCCTCCTTTCTTTGACTGAAAACAGAGAGAAAGAGACCCTGAGACCAGGCTGCCTTCTGTACTTTTAATGCAAGATCTCCATACCCGTCATTCAGGGAAACACCTTCCTCCACAGAAGATGAGCTCAATGAAAATTAAATCATATACACTTTTTTATCTTTTTTCCACTTGAAAATATTAAAAGGTATTTTCCTTCCACAGTTACACTTTAACTGAATTAGACTTCAGCATTCAACAGATGCTGGTGAAAGATCAAAGCAGACACTGAGACTAGGGCTATGTCTTAATTAAAATAGAAATCCTCCCAAACTTTCAATTTCCCCATCACAAGCAGAACCTCTTCCTTTGTCAAAGAAAGTTCTGAATGTTAACCTAAGCCTGCAGCCTATGAGTGAGTGCCATTCCTCCATAAAAAAACATAGCAAAAAGTTCCCATTTATTCCTAAGGTTTTACTTCAGTGACAGGAATACAAATCATTGCATGAGCTTTATTTTGTTCCTGATTTGTTTCTTTTTCAGCTCTCGCACAGGATTGCCTTTCTTAAACCCTTGTCCTTCCCATCTTTCCCAAAATCTGCATGTGCTTATTTACCTTTATAAATCACCAAAGCTATTATATTTTCCCAGCAAAAGCTATGATTCCTTAAGGAATGCCACCCAAGTATTAGGTTATCTTGATAGCAGTTAACTTTCAAGGGTCCTTCTCTGATCAGGAAACCAAAGGGCATAGCTTGGCAACAGCTATTCCTTCAAAACCTTTCCTTCTCCTAAAACAAAGGCACACCCAAACTGCCCTTAGCCAATGCCAAGTCCTACTCTTGGAACTGTCTGCAGTCTAAACCCCAGCACTGTTTCATTTACTGTCACTGCACTACTGTATTACTAAGCAGTGATGCAAATACAGGACATTAGTAAAATATACCTCTGCATTTAGGTCAGTCTTCAGAACCTTACACATATAGCCATGCATATGTCTCCAAACTGAAAATCACAGAATCATAGAATAGTTAAGGTTGGAAGGGACCTTAAGATCATTTAGTTTCAAACCCCTGCAAAATAAAGAAGTTAACATCTCCAAGAGAGCTACATAAACTGAAAATTCTGGAATCTTTATTACAGACAACTTTCAGAACATTCTGAATCTATTACCTTTTGGGTGTTTTAATCTGTCTAGAGCAAAGCAGTTTACAAAACATGATAGTTGCTAGAAGAACTTTACCTCTATTTCCAGAGCACTTCAAATTATTTTCTTATTTCATAAGCAAATTTGAGTACTAAAACATTTGAGATAAGCTCTGAAATCTGACCTTCCGAAAAAATTGCAATGTCTCTCCTCAGAAATGATCAAGGGTTTTCTAAACAGATCTTACAACATCTGATGTCATAGTATGCTTGAGCCAAGAGAATATTTTATGAAGATGTTTACATATGCTGAGCTCACTTTGGAATGAGTTCAGTGGTTGCCTTAAGTTCCTCACAGTTATTAAGACACAAATTAGATAAAGCCAAGTATCAAAACGCAGATTCAGCATGTGCTAGATAAAACACTTGACAGCATCAGGAATTAAATCAGATGTTCCAACATTACACAGCCTGTGATCAATACCAGTACTGTAGAGCCACAAGCTAAATCAGACAAATCTTCCTAAGAAGAAAGTAGCACTTAACTGACTTCAAAGAATGAAACCCTTTCCTGAGAAACTGTCTCAAAAAGATGAGACTAAGAAATTTCACTATTTTCAGTCAGTTTAGCAACACATGAAAACCTAGCTCAGAAAATATGTAAGTGCATATAAAATTTTTCACCTTCAAAAATAGGCAGAAACAATGCTAACCCACTAAGAGGATCTCTTGTACTGAGATCCTCACACTATCTGCACTACTCTGAAAATTAAGTAAATATTTCATAAGACGATGCAAGAAAACTTGAGATAATACATATAGACAGACCATTGCTTACTAACAATGTGGCAATGGAAACCACTGGCTAAAGCTTCATTGACTTTAGAAGAATTTATTGTTAACTGAGTCTATGAATTTCCATTATCTTTTAAAATATAAGGCCTGAACTGATCTGGTCAGGGGCAACAATGAAAAGAATTAGCTGTGCAGAATTACAAGCACTGGTATTAACTGAAATTAAGTGAAATTTGCCATGCAGATCCTGAGTTTCTTGTAGTAACAAGTAGTCATTTCCACTAGTAACAGAAAATGAATGAGGAACTCCTCTTGGAATACTCAACGTTTTACAAATTCTCTTTGCTTACCAATTGTTTGTGCTATCAAAATGACAGAGTTCATAATATAAATGTCAGGCACTTAACTAATGAAATAACTCTTTGTCAAAAAGCAGTAGTACTTTTACCAGTGTGTGGCAAAACAGACTAAACCAGTAAAAAAAACCCCAAACAAACAAAAATAAAGCAAAACAAACAAAAAAAAGAAAACCAACCAACAAACATAAAAAATAATGAAATCTCTGCATAAACACAAATAAATAAAATCTCTACAAAAATATGCAGTTTATGATTCAATCATATGCCACATGGACCCTTTAAGGGTTTTTTGTTTTTATTGACTTTAGTAAGCTGTAGCTCCAACAGACTTCTTTACAGCTTTATGCATAACCTCTCTGGAAAAAAATATGCTCCAGTTGCGTGTGCACAGACCACAGACAGCCTTCGCTGCAGTGGCCATGAAATGGTAGTTAATAGTCTTAAAAGGAGGGAAGAAAGCAAAAAGCAGTATGCTAACACAGCGCTTCAGGCAAGAAAACTTCAACCTTGTTTTCAGCTTGGAAAGATCCAATTCGGTACAGTCCTAGTAAAGGAACTCCAGGACACCTGATTAATTTTCAAGGATTACCTTCTCCAAGCTCAAGAATGGTTGATCCTTAGAAGCAAGAAGTCAAAAAAGATGGCAAGGTGCCTGCATGGATGAACAAGCTGCTCCCTACTGGACTGACTCAAGAAAAAGAAGCATCTCATAGGTGGAAGGAAGGAGAGGTGATTCTGCTACAACTTAATTATACCTAAACTAGAAGCAGTAGTTCCTTTGGATCTGGAAGCATGATTTTTTTACTACAGTACCTACAGTATTTTGTAGTGGAAAACATACTGCTTATGTTCACTATTACTAATTTATATTAAAAATAATCATTTAAAATGTTTTGCTGGGACTTGCAATCTTAAAAAATCATGATACCAGAAATTAACTGTACGGTTTTCCCCGTTACACTGACCTTGAAGATGTTTGAGTGTTATATCTGCAGGGAGAGTTTGTTCTTTTGCATACAGACATTTTTAAATGCAAATCTGCTGGAAACAATAAGGACATAGATCTATCAACCAATGAAGTAAATTAATGTCTAGGCAGTAAATAAATGTCTAGTGATCAGACATCACTACTATAGTTATTTCTGAGGACAGGAACAAGCTCACAGCAAACCACTTACCAAACAATTCTTACAGACTTGGTTGGAATTCAAGAAAATATATGTTCTTAAACATGCAATCTAATAACAGCAGTATGTTTAAAGTGGCAAAGATTTAGTATGCTACAGAAGGGCTGTCATTTTAACAGACAAGGCTTTAGCATCAGACAGTGACAAGAGGCTGAAACAATCTGAGTCATATATGTGCTAAAAGTGATGAAAAATTCTAAGAAAAATCTATGTCTTTTCCCACAGCATAGCCATTCCAGCAAACGAACCAGGGCTGGGACATGGACAGAAATCCCCCATACTAATTAAATGTTAGCTTCCTCTTTGGTAAAGTCTGGGCTGCGCTAACTAGCATTCCTCAGACAAGTGCCCCAGCACAGGTCAGGAGACAGCACTGACCAAAAACTGCATCTAATGGGTGCTACATGAGAGATGAAAAACAGACCTTTTAAGCGAGCTGTCACTCATCTTTTGGGTAGCAGCCTCACAAAATTCACTCTTCATCCCTTGCTCCTTGATTTTTTTAGTTGGCACTTAGTCTCCCTTGTACCTTACAGCCATGAGAAATTCAGACACAGAGTTGCAACAGCCTCAAGCATAACACACGAAATATTAAATACAATTTCTATTAAAAATGATAGTACAATTTAAAAGCGTGCAGTAATTTAACAAATTGTACAGTTAACCCATTTTCCTAAATTTTTATGAAATAACTGGTATTCCAAGAAAATAAAAAAAAAATACATAACACTATGAAATACTAGGAATACTGCCATTCAGTAAGGCAGCAATGGAAGCAAATTGGAATTACAACCTCTAGGATGGTGTACAGCACAATAATATTTATATTTTAGCATTTACATTAAATTTTAACAAATATTATTGTCCTTACTTATAAAAAGGCCTTGTTAGGCAATAATCAGATCAGAGAATACAAAATCTCATTGCAACATATTAAGAAAGTATATCATATTTAAACTTTATAAAAAGGAACATAATGCTTTTAACTAAACAATTTTCAAGTCTGAGCATAAACAATTTACTCCTAAGAGACACAGCAAAGAACACTAGTCAAACTGGAATCCACCTGCATTTTTAATAACTCCTAAGGTTTTTGTTAAAAAAAACAGGCCCTATTAATTAATATATGCCAATTGTTCCAAAGTCACTGCAGATCTGGACTGTTAAACATTTTACATACTCAATTAGCAAATGCATTTCTCAAAACCACAATTAAGAATCAGTCTAGAATGCACTGCCATATGTTGGCTTCATTTACAGTTAATGTTTTATTGAGGACAACTCCAACTCCTATTTTCCATTTCATTACAAAAACAGTTTGTAAGCAAGGATTATTTTTAGTTCACAAAGAAAAGTGAGATGGGCACATTTTGACAAGAAAGGAACTCATCTTGCCAAATAGCTGTGCAAAACTTTATTTGCAATGTCCCTTTGCCAATTAAGACCTAGATTCTGTCATCCTTTAGTCTGACTCTGTGGAGTTTTTGGACAGCCCTTACAAAATATTTATTAATCTCTCTTAATTAAGCACATACATTTCTTTTAGAGTTTAGTTCAAAGGGACTAACAATTTCACTCTTGTAGCCTGAACAATACAAAACATACCACAAATTTCCCCCATCAATCTTAAGACTTCCAAAAGTGCCCCTTCAAATTATTAAAAAAAAGTGGAATTTGCAATTTGAGAAAAAATATAGAAGTCTTCCTGGTCTACTTACTTTCTGAGCAAGACAGCATAACATATGGCACAGGCATTATGTTTTCAAGATTAAAGAACATTAATGAAGCGATGCCTGCTGAAAAACAATTAATATAATGATGCATCTATTAAAACAAGATATATGCAAACCTTTTAATTTACCTTAATGCAACTTCTAATTAGCACCACATGTTTGTTTATGCATACTACAGCTGCCTGGACAGAGTTGCCATTCTAACATATCATTCTCCCATCGTTGTTATGCCACCTAACTATAAGACTTTCCTATTATCATCTGCTGTATCTTCCTTATTTTACAAATCTGTGAAGAGAATGGCACTTTAAAGACCTCTCTTGAGATCTTGAACCTAAGCTGTTAAGTCCGTAAGATAGAAAAGCCTTATTATATTGCTAAAGGGATTATGAAATCCATAAATATGTTAATTTTTTGCTACTACCAGTGTCAGAAAATAATTTACAAGCACATTCAGAAGGACTTCTCATAATATCCTACAGATACCTTTAGTCTACATGATTTTAAAGAGCATTTTACCCAAAGAAGTAATTAATCAACCACTTGGTGTAGTTTTACTGTGAGTAGCTCACTTAAGTACAAGAGAAATACAAGGGAGAACACTCTCGCAAGTACATTTCAGCCTGTCTTTGGTGGCTGGCCAGGCTGGGTCAAGGAAACCGGAGAAGCAATGTCAAGGCAATGCCACCCTTTCAAGCCTCTCCTCCCAGTCTGTCCTGGTTCCAGCATCACTACCTCACCAGCAAGCTGCTTGCATCTCCTCACAAGAAGGCCTGAGCCCTCAACCTGCAAAAAAACCACATTCTACTTACTACAGGTGAAAAACTTTGCTCTTCCCTATTCAGACCTTAAGTATTTATCTTGCCCAACCCACTTCCTTCACTAGCTGGAATGAGCAACAGTTGACATTAAAATAGCAGCTCACAGTGTCAGCAGTCATGTTTCTTCATGAAGATGACATCAAATGGAAAGCTGGGCAGGGTTATTGCATTAGAAGGGTGCCTAAGCACCTTTATGCCTGTCCTGAGAGGAAGCAAGAGGTTTTAACCAGTGTAGAGCACACCACCAGGACACATTACAGAGAAATTTACTGTGCCAAAAAGGATGGTGTTTGGCTTCCCAGCTCGTTGACTGCTACACACCACTGCCTAGCACACGTTTTGTCTGTTCAGCAGGTAGAAGCTCCCTTCCTTGTTCTGTTTCCACAGCAAAGTACTCTGTGAGGTGAAGAATAGTGCAGTCAGCTGTCATTCAAAGCAGGAATGACACTGCAGAAGCCTGGTCTGTGTGTTCCTTACTTACTCTGCTGGCTGCTGCCCGGAGTGTGGCTTCAGTCCAAAAAACTATGTCTAGACTTACAAATTAAATATGCTAGGACTGTTCTCTGCCCTGTAGCCCTGCTGAGGAAGTTCGTGTCCTTACTATTAAGCTTTTGCTCTTTGTTCCAACCACAAGGGCTTCACCCAAACTTCTCTGGCTTTTGCTAACCTGTGACTTGTGGATAGGCTGTGTAACAGCGGACATTTTGTGAGCAATCCAGAGGCCTTGGTGTAAGGCAGCCTGCCTCAGAACAGAAATGGAGCTGAGATAAACTGAAGGCCATGGATTAGGGAGTAAAAGAAACACCAGCTGTAAGAACTCAGAGGTAGGCGGAGGAGAGGGGAAGCTGAGAAGTTCGGGGGATGAGCTCCCAGGACAGTGTCATCCAATCCTAGCACTGTTAAGGGTTAAGGTGCCCAATCAACAATTGCCAAATCACTGTAGCTGTGCTAAGAATCTCTATATAAGGTTGACACTTTGTCTAATAAATTGGCATTCGCTTGATCACACTGATCATCTCAGCATTGTCCGTGACTCCCGCCTCAACAGTGACTAACTGAGGAGGTTTGCATCAAACACTACTAGTCTTCACACAGACACATCCCAGTTCAGACTGTCAAGTTATCACTACAGCAAGATGCTGTACCTTTGTACCCAAGAAAGGAGAAGGTTGTGTAGGATTTGGCAAGATACCAAGCTGACTCTTCATGTATGACTATATTAAGAGCAAAATCCCAAATGGACCTTATTTGACAAAGTTGCTACCTTACAGTTTTAACCTTGACTGTCATTCTGTTTGGTATTTTTGTTATGGCTCCTTTACTAACGAGTCACTGCTAGAAATAAAAGTAGATACATAGAAAGTCAGCACTTTTCAAGGCCATATATAAGGCTTGAAACACAAGGCTTTGAAAGAAGGAAACTCCACATCAGATATGATGGCATGGCCAGCTGAACAACTTTGTTCTCTGTGCCCAACCCACTGCACTGAGAGGTCATAAGCTGCAGAAGGACAAAACAAGACCCTCACTGTGTGAGACCCATCTAGCAACCTTAATCCTCCAAGAAAACATCCAGATGACAACATTCTGGGGGTTTCTGGGGCAGCCCAGGAAATAGGTTTTTGTCTTGAGTTTAAAAGGTCACAGGGTCTGCACTAACCTGATGGTGCTGAGCATGTGCACTTCTAAGAGTTTGGACTGATCTTGGCCTGAGCTTATTTGAGCTTGTTCTAGCTGTACTCACTGTCATCTAGCATCCTGGTGATTACTGCCCCACTTGTCTAGGTTAACTTGTAATCGCCTTACAGCCAGGCTCTAATGAACTTGACAGGCAGCCCTGGCAGCCACCAATCCCTGGACAGAGTAATGGGTGACCTGGGTCAGGGACCATTCTGAGGAGGAAGCAGGGGAAGGGAAGAGAATGGCCAAGGCCCTAGGAGGCAGGAGTGTTCCAGGCACAGGTTTACATGGAAACTGACAACAGTGCAGACATGCAGCCTAAGTAACCCCTCAGGCTTGTACTTCTCTTGTAGCTCCTGGAATAGAAGCATTTAAATACAGAATCTCCAGTCCTCCACCTTATACAACAGCATTACTAAGAACTTCACCATGAACCACAGGGTTGAGAACACCTTATCTCAGTTTGGGATATTACATGTCATTGTAAAGTAAGTCACAATCTAGTTTTTGGTCTAAGAGTTGTTTCAGCTGTCCAGGCAGGTATACTGTCACAAATACAGACATAGGTTGCATGGGCTAATGATCTTGAATGATCTGCATTGGTTTGGAATAAGTAAAACTGAGGAACAATTCCTAAAATAGAGAATAAATTATTATTTTAACTAAAAATAATAAAAAAGTTATATGCATTATAACAGAGTGGGGTTTTTTCAAGACTAAAATCATAATGACTAGTCATTAAAAAAAAATGCTAGTATAAAAGAAAACATACACCTAATGACAGATTTACATACTGACAGTCTATCATGAAAGCAACTTTGGTCATACCTTCATCAACATCGAAGCAGAATCACATTCTACATCCCTCTTAAAACCATCAATATAGCAATGTGTGAACACAACAAAAAACACATCCATCTGACACTGACAAGGTATTGGGGTCCCTGAATGAAAGCAACAATAAAGCTCATAGTTGTGTTGGGATGTAAGGAGAAGAAGACCAAATAAATACTTCAGTAAATCTCTGTTTTCTTTGAATTTTGTTTTTCCTATTTTTTTTAAGGTTTGAAATCAATTCATAAGAACACTTTGTATCTAATTCTGCCATATAGAGAAATAATCACTGAGCTGCAGTGACAGAAAAACCCACTTAAAGAGCTCTGCGGGATAAAGTATTACTGCAAACTTGCTTGTGAGCAAACTGTGCTGAGCATCTTTGTAAAGATCAGAAAACAGTTAAAATTCTACATGCCAGTCAAGTAGGATTTCTTTGATTTTAATGGCTGCTTTATTGGAATATATCCCAGGGAATCAATTTAATTTCATAATTATGGAGAGTAATGTAAGTGTTTAACTGAGAAAAGATTTCCAAAACGTACATTTTAAGCATGTAAAGCCTGATTTTGAATGTAGATCCCTTAAAAACAGGTATTTGCTATTCCAACCAAAAATGGTGTGTTGGAACAAGCAGAAGTCAGCACTTAAGCTCTCAGTGGATTAGGGGAGAGGTACTCCAGCTAGTTTGGCTCTGAGAAGCAGCACAACATTAGAGTGGCTCAAAAACGCCTGAAGTACTACATCTCTCAGTAAGGATAACTGGTTGAAGGACACTAATGCATCTGTATTGCTTTGGGTCTAAAATACCTGGTCTAGCGCAATCAGTTATCTCTTCATTAAATTGCCTTCCTTTCCATCAAGAATTCTTCAGAAGTGGAGTGCAGAGCAGCTTTGCTGAGTACACCAAAGTGCTGGAAAATGTTGTTTTAACATTCACAAATAAATGTGAAAGACTATTCCACCCCTAAAACCAATTTCAACCTTTATATTGCCATTCCTTACTTTCAATTACAGAGTCGTTTGATCCCAAGAGAAAACTGAAGAAAACCTTTGGTCTGTAACATATTGAACCCACAGTTCTGAACTGGTGGAAGCAAGAATCTTAACCTTAAAAGCATGGATGTGCAAGTGATGCTCACAGACTCAGATTAAAAATTATTTAGAAAAAACAAATTTTCACCTGGAATAAACCACCACATAAATGGCACACATTTTTTTTACTTAAGTGACAGTTCTATCTATCCCCAGTTACTTATCTACTTTTCCTATCATTTTTCTCTCTCTCCATGCTCATCTTCATATTTTTATCAAGCATCCAGATGAAAATTCAAATAACCACTTTCCTCAAAATCAGTGATAATAATCTTACCTGATGAATTACTGACTTTTCACTTACTGATAAGTTTTTCCCTATCTTCCTTCTGCATGTAGAGCAAATGTATATTTATAATCAACTTTGCAGTGTATTTTTAATTATTTCTTCAAACGATCAAAAATCTTTCTTACTACAGTTGGCTCTAATCAGGTGTATCCAAATATAGTTCAGCAACTTCATTAGGACTAATCTATTGCAGACAGTTCCAGACAGAAAGAAACATTTCCTGAAGTCAATAATTACATTATCGTATCTACTCCCAACTATGTCATACAAAACCACACACATTTGGTACTTGCTTTTAACTGCATACTGAGTAAGAACTTCATCCAGTCATTATGAAATGACATACCTGTTCATAGTGCAGTTATCCTCTTCATTTCCAATTTTATATGTTTCAGAGCTTATTTCTGAGATTCCAGGAATTAGTATTCACCATTCTATTGATTTTGTATTATACCATTTGATACCTTTGCATATTTAAGTTTGCATTTAGAATTTCTTTTAAAATGCATAATATTTTTCCTGAATATGTTCATTAACATCTTTTGTATTTATAAATAAGGGATCTATACAATATAAGAGAATAAAAATTCTTTGTTTGGAAAGGAAAAGTACAGCATAACAGTTTAACAGTTTCTTTTAGAACATTCTGCTTATTCTGTCTTTCGTAACATTGTACTTGTTCTCTCCACATATTTATATCTATATTATTCTTCTCTGTACTCTCTTATTATCCACAGCTTCCCTTTCAGGTACTACAGTACAGTGTTAAACATACGTCATTATGTACTTTCAGTCTGACTTTGCAGCCAAGAATAGTTGAAGAAACAGCACACTACTGTACCTTGTTCAGTTTATTACATTTAGAAATCCTAGATTATTAAAAGACTAATTTTACTCTTCTCTCTGTTTTCAGAAGAGAAACACAAATGCAAACAAAATTTATACATTAAGTAAGACATTTCCATTAGGATCACTTGAAAATACTGGACACAGATCAAGAGTCCCAAGCTTAGGCATGCAATGACATTTTCACCCAGGATAAAAGTGATGGAAGAAAATATTAAACAGACTTTGGGAATATATTTTACATAAAAAACTAAAAAATACATTAATCAAGCCCATAGTAATTACTTTGGACAATATCATTCAACAATTGACACACACGCAAAAATATTTCTAGATTTCAATTACTGCGTTATTTCAAAGTCATGCTGAAATTTCATTTTGAATACAGGCAGAAAATCTTCAGAGATTCAGATTCAAAACCTAAGAACAGATCAAGAATGCATTTCCCTTGTGGTCATGTTCAGTGTCACTTTGAGGCTGCTCTCTCAGCTGCTTTGATCCTACATACATTCACAACCATCCCACATGATGCTCAAAGTTACAAGGTGACACACAGATTTGACAGGTTCCATTGCAGCCCTTTTAACAGAAGGGTTTTCCCATGCTGAAAGGAACAAAAACAGTGATTTTCTTATTCTGGCTTTCAAAAAAATCTCAAACACATTTACCTGAAGTTCTGAACATATATAGAATATTTGTATGTGCAAGGGTAGCTGAATTTCACAGTAACCTGTAATATTTCACCCTAACCTGTAGCATTTCAACTTCCTGTTCAGGCAACAGGCTTACAAGTTTGTATCTCACAGGTATGCTCTTTATACCACTCACCTTTGTGGTTATCTGCTCTTGAAAAATAATGGAGCTTTCAAAACTGGTATCTTTGTGAGGTTCCTTACAGTGTGAAAGTTGTGAAATGAAATATGAAGAACTACCCTCCTGTCAAACACTTTCCATTATCCCTCTTCTTCCAGAGATTTTATAGGAGACACCAAGGATATGAATAATGCTTGAAAAAAATAAAAAAAAAATAACAAAATCATGCAAGTTTCTGTCTTTTCCTCTTCTATCTGAACCAAAATAATTATATAGTATGATCATTGCAGCCCTCTTTCTTTTTGAGGTTCTTGGCACCCACATTCCTTCCCCCAAGCATGTTAGAAACACTGCATTTAAAGGTTCTTGTTTTCCTTTCATTCCACCTTCCAAGTAACATTAAAGCCTTCCACACTCCTTTTTCATTGGAGAAGCATAAACATTTTGCCCTTATTCTTTACAGTCTTTTTTGTTTTTTCGTCCATGGACTTAACCAGTCAGACTTCTGTGCAGCCTCCCTTCCTGATCTGCTCTGCCAAAGCACTAGCAACAAGACACTGTATCCAACAGCACAAAACCATTTCCATACATTTTCTTATACTATTCATGATATAAAAGAAGGTCTGTCTGAGCAAAGCTACTCTCTGACAATGATCAAGAATATTTGACTACTTTCACATTACTGAAATGACTGTGGACATAAAATCAAGCACAAGACCCTGAGCTAATCTGTAACACAGTCACCTCCATAAGGATTTAAAAGGACAGCTGCAGTAAGGCCAAGTGATTCTGATACATGGAAGAGAAACCATCATTGTGTTTCGGGGAAAAGAGCAAAAAGCATGCAGCAGTGTGACAAACCACACCCTAGCCCTCTACTTAAATTACAACTGGACATAGTAAGTAAGGAGAAGGCTTACTGTGTATAAGACAAACAGGAAGTCAAGTCATAAATTCCTCTGCCCTACTTCTGGTCATACTGAGAGGCCAGTCAAGCATAGAAAGAGGTTAATCAGAAAAGCTGTGGAGTGTATAGCCTTGCACACACTCAGAATCTGGCTCCTTCAGTTGAGTCTGCTCTGAACAAGGGATTGAAATAGAGTATCTCCAGAAGTGCCTTCTCAACCCAACTCTAAGAAATAAGACAACCTGAACATCAGCCAGCCTGAAAGAAGCCACTAGAATGCCTACCCATTGGCTCCCGTGGGCTTCAAATTTCTACAATGAGTTCCTGACACACATTTTTTCTACAACACTTCTAATTCCTCAGAATCTACACCATCTTCTTCTCTTCTTCTCCTTTGTCTTTTTAGAGGGTTTAGTTTGCAGGTCACTAAGATTGAAAAAATAAACTTCTATAGTTGTATCACCAGCAATTTTCCTTTCTATGCTACAATTTAATTTCTAATGTGTGAATGTATCATTTCATACCTTCTTATCATTTGATAGTGAATAACAGATATTTATAACTTTTGCACATAAAGAGACTGTATGTAAAAAAAAATAAAAGGAAAAAAGACAAAATGTAAACAAAAATAGAGCTGAACAAACAACATGAAGATGTTGCTGTATAACTCAAGTAATATATGAAAATAAATAGATATGAATACGCATTCATTTCATATCTGGATGCAAAAATCTTTTCATCAGAAGTCACTCTAACTCATACTTAAGTATTGAGCTTCTAGATATCTGGCCTACTTTCATTTTTAGAACAGTTTCTTTATGTAATAAGCATATATATCCGTAACTCAGACCTTAGATTTCTCAATGAAATCTAAAATTGACTTAAAGAAATCTAAAATTGACATAAAACCTCTGAAAAACAGTGGAGTAATATGTGAGAATTTATTTCTTGATTTTAATTATCTAAGATTCTATCCTGCTGTCAACATATATGATCTGTCTCACAAAATGTTGAAAAGTCAGTAGCAGAAGTCTTAAAAGCAGAGCACTTTCGTGAAATCTTTTCTTAGAAAGAATGGAAATGTTGAATTTTGTGCCTGAATTATAGACTGGGCAAATGACAAATTCAAATAGCAAGTTTCTGCCACACACATATATCTTCATGATTAAAAAAAAAAATAAAATCCCAACTCATTACATTTAGAGAATTTGATAAAGTCACAAAAGTCTTTAAATGTAATGTGTAATGACATATTAATGGGTTTATAGAGACCTCTGGAGATTTCACAGCAGTACACATTAATGAATTCTTCCTGACATTTGATACACAAAAATGCACTGAAAGATTTAATGCTCCAATGGATCTGATGCAGATACAGTGTAGCAAAGTTTCCTATCTGAAACCTCCACATCTAGCCAGATGGCCAACGTTCCTCCCTTTTCATGAAGTCAGAAACCATTTTGAGAACATCTGTATATACCAATGTTTTCTGAAAATCTAAATTCAATGGTTATTGGAGTCAACGGGAAGATATATACTGATGTTATGCTGGCTTTAGACCAAGTGTGCAATGTCAAGTTTGTTAAGCATCATCAGCTTCAGATATCTAATCCTGATGTTAAACATAATGATTTTTGAAAGCTAGAACATTTGGTGTCCTATCTTGTCTTTAACTTTGTTGCCCATAATGTAGTAACAGAACTACTGTCAATCGAAAGCAGTCAAAATAATAAGCATATATTATAGAAAAAAACAAAAACAAAACAAAAAAACACCACCCAACTAAACAAAATTGCTAACTTTAGCAATATTCATTCTTTAAAATTGCTAAGTGGAAATGTAAAATGTTTCAAAGATTTAACATAAATCTACAAAAGGCAGAGACAAATTTGCAGCAATGCTATGTTTTAATAGACTTAAATTAATTTAAAATGAGCATTTAAGAAAGAAAAAACAACCCAGACTAAATAATAAAGCATTTGTCCCACATTCACAAGCAAAAGTATTTTACATGTTTCAGTTTTTTTAAAGGACAACTGAGCACAACAAAAGTGCCACACTGAAATCAAATTCAGTGATGTTTGTGAGTACTTTGGCAAAAAAATGTTCTTGTCATGAAACTGTAGTCTTAAAAAAAAGGAAAATATTTAAGTTGTAGAATGCTGTTAACCATGCTTTCTCTTTCTTCTATGAAAAACAGAAGTTTAATAGAGACTACATAATTAAAATTAAAATATCCTCTTTAGACACCATTTAACAACATAAGTGCTTCTGCAGTTGTCCAAGCTGAAAGAAAAACTACCCAAAATCTGCCCTGTGAAAAAAGATCCTCCTGAAATTATTTCTCATTAGAGTCATTGAGTTGCCCAAGTTTTACATCAGTCAAACAGAACTGAGCAAACAAAAACCCCTCCATACCTTCTGTTTTAGCTCAAAGTTTAATATTTGTATGAAGCTTCATATAGCTTACTATTGGAGCTACCATGGCTAATTTTAATTCACCATTAAAGAAAGAAAAATTGACAACAGCCCTCCCTAAAATGACAAAGGCTTTCCTTTCCAGGAAGAAGAAGGAACAAAACGGACACAAAGTGACAGAACACAGATTGGGTTTTCAGGTTTTTTTATTTTTTTAGGGAAAGCAAAAAAAACTTAGACTTAAAAGCTTGCAAAAAAACTTCAAAAGCTACTTGCTGGCATGAACTGAATAGCTTAGAAACAGAAAACGTGAAAAGTGTAAAAAAGCACTGATTTCTACAACCAAAATATCATGAGAAGTTATTCCTCGAATCAAAAATGTGTTGTAAGGCACTATTTTGGTGTGCATTAATTGGGGAAATTCTCTGACAAATTGCCAAAAGCTGGTGTAAAATACAGGACTTCATAATAGCTTTTTGACTCATGCTGAATACCTCTGTTTACAAATTTGAAACAGTCCAAATCTAACCCTTCACAGTGACTATGACAGAGTGGTAGTACCTGTTCTAACTTTGCAGAATTGTTCTCACGGATGTGCTAACAGGGATGAACAGTACTTGCTATCATTAGGAGGAACAATCCTAACTCCAGTGAAACTAAGATCTCTCCCAGGTAGCAAGTTGCAGATGTTATCAGCTTTCACTTTAACTCTCTGTATATTTTTCCCCTTTTTAGCTCTTAAGTAGCCATCCAGGATCTCTGTCAATCCAGAATGATTTCATACACTCAGCCTTTCTTCCATCTTTTTCTTCCGTAAAAACTTTGTTGATGGAAGACTAGAAAAGCAACGAATTATGATAGATTATTGGATGATCAGGGGACTGGAGCACCTCCCATATGTGGGAGGCCCCAAGACAGGTTGAGAAAGTTGGGGCTGTTGAGCCTGGAGAAGAGCAGGCTGCGTGGAGATCTCATAGCAGCTTTCCAGTATCTGAAGAGGGCCTATAGGGATGCCTATAGGGGCCTATTAGGGACTGTAGCAACAGGACAAGGGGTAACGGGTTAAAACTTAAACAAGGTAAGTTTAGATTGGATATAAGGAAGAAATTCTTTCCTGTGAGGGTGGTGAGGCACTGGAATGGGTTGCCCAAGGAAGTTGTGAGTGCTCAATCCCTGACAGTGCTCAACACCAGGTTAGACAAAGCCTTGGGTGGCATGGTTTAGTCTGAGGTGTCCCTGCCCATAGCAGGGTGGTTGGAACTAGATGATCTTAAGGTCCTTTCCAACCCTAGCTATTCTATGATTCTATTCTAGGGTATGCATTTTTAAGTCTATTTTTCCAAATCAAATTGTTATCAATTTATCCCAAAATGTTTCATATGGAAAACATTAACAGCATGAATATATATTCCCTTCTATAAAATGTGTATTTTCCAATTTGTTCACTATTAAACAATACAAAAATTGGGGCGAAGGTTGGACTTGATGATCTTAGAGGTCTTTTGTAACCTGGTTGATTCTATGATTCTATGAAAATGCTGTTTATTATAGGCATCTAGACTCTACCTTATAAGCCTTTGAGATGCATATTAACTAAACAAGTTTCACTAAGATTTTATTGCTCTCTTCTCTCAAAAGGTATTGTGATGTTCTCTTTCAAAATCTAATTTAAATAGAAAAGAAAGTCTCTTTAAAGCATTCTTCACTACAGAGATTTGGTATTTCTTTCTAAATGAAATGGAATGCTTTTTTATTAAAATAGAATATTTTAATAACTAATTTACTTATAGTCATAGTATAGCCTCAAAGGATTGCCAGAAGTATTGTACTTAATCATAACACATTAGCCTTTCATTGGATTAGCAAGGAAAGCCTGAGTGACAGCCACAATAATATAGCATGACAGAAATTGAAACATTCATACTTTTTCATCCTTGGAAAAGTAAGACTGACCCATCAAAAATTAATATTTTCTATTTTAAGCTGATTAAGACTCATACCTGGCACACTCAGTTATTTTTCTGTCTATGCAACATCAGAAGAACAGTTCACTATTAGAAAAAATGGATTAAAAGGGCAAAGAGATAGAAAAATCAGTAAGAAAGACACTGTTCCTAAAATATGTGGAGAAAGTACAAACCCACTACAAGTCAGCAATCCTTCATGTACAGTACTTTATAAACCCTTTTCACACAACATGTAAGTGTTCTACAGTCATGGAAACATTACACACAACAGGCTTGTGAAGCAGAGCACTGTTTGCTGGCTGTGTAGACGCTTTGACAAGGAAAGAAAAGGTGACTGCCAGCTACCAAGCAGTCAGACATGAGCTTTCTCTGCCTTGTTCCAGAAGGACCTACCACAAGCAAGTCGAATCATGCAGCACAAGCACTAACGTAGCTCTGTGTTAAAATTTAACCTTGCTAAGAAGAAAACTTTCTGCTGAATAAAGCAGTTAACTCACAGTTCTCTGAAGTACCCAGGCTATACCTTCGCCAAGGAGACAATACTCTCACTTTCTTGTAAGTGGAAAGACTCATGAACCTTGCACAACTGTTATCAGGTCTGATTTTTAAAGCTGTTTTGCATGATTTTCAGACACACAAGACTGATAAATAGCTTACTGACATAACTGTTCAGAGCGAGAAACTGGATGTGCTCTATCCCAAATCATTTGGCAAAAATTACATGCCAGAAGTACTGGAATTTTCAACTGTACAAGAGAGACTTACTTGCAAGGCTTGATTCCACTTTTACAAAAGTCAGTCCACTCAATTACATTTAAATCAAGATTGCACAGATTGTGCATAAACTTTCCCACTACTCATCTCTTTTAATCAGGTATTCATGGCTACTGTGTATCACTCACATGTTCTGAAAAGGCATATAAAATCCTTGAGTAGAGGGCACCAATGGTTACTCATAAAAATGTTTGGTTTGATGCTTGTAATGGCAGCTAAAAATTTGTTCTCCACATTAATCCTGATCACAAGTTCCGGAGGGTTATAAATTCAATTTTATGAGTAGAGATTTCATAAGTGAAAGACATGATGTTCAATGTTTATTCTGTCTTTAATTTTGTTTTTGGGGAAAAAAAAAAAAAAAAAA
>NDXB01001764.1:3970-16872 GCA_002631895.1 Agapornis roseicollis | reverse complement strand
GAGCAGAGCAGAGGGGCAGGATCACCTCCCTCGACCTGCTGGGCACGCTCCTGTTGATGTCAATAATCTTAAGCCCAATTGCACAGCTGCTTTGTGCTCATGCTCCAGAATCAGAGCGAATAGGATTTCAGTGAGGATTGCACCCACTGCCAGCATAGCTTGTCACCCGCCTCATGTCAGCTATGCTACACTGCAAGCCAGTTTGGCGGTGTTGTCATGAACCATCAGTCATCACAAAGTGACAGCCAAGGGAAAAAGGTTCAACTGTACAGAGTTAAGGAGCTTGTCAGAATAGAAGTTTAATACAACCATTATCCATCCAGGAAAGCATTATTTAATAATGCTTTTATTTCATTTTATTTAATAATAAAATATTAATGAGACTGCAATGCTCTGAACAGTCAAAGGGCGGCCTCCAAACCTCTCCTACATCAAAGAACAGAAAGGAGGGGGCTAATTAGAAGTAACGACATAATCCAAATTGGACAGGACTTTAGTATTTGAGACTAGCTCCAGATAAATAAGTCTCTCCTTGAGAAGCAGAACAAAAGTCAGTGACTGAGATTTATCCCCCGGAATCAGAATCACAGGTGGATTCCTCAGTATCCACCATAGCACAAGGCAACTCCTTTAGCAGGATGCTAGTTAGTTCTTTGCCTCTTTGCACCCCTTCCCTTTAAGTCTTGTGAAAGGCTTTGAAATCACCTGTCACATCTGGCTGTAGCTGGTTGTGAGAGGAAGGACACACGTGGTACCATTACATAAAACCTGCTTCCTTTAGGGGGTAAAGCAGCTAACAGCATCTCCTCCATAGTTATTAGCCTACTTCCAATACCCAGTGCAGAGACAACAATAGATCTCAGAGTGACAAGATCTGGATACAGACAGTGCTGGGGGCTCAATCAAGTTTGATTCTTCAGGGGCTGTGACAGCTCATGGCGCACACAAGTCCAGGGGAACATTCCTGAGGACAAAGTACCTCCTTCAGTCACAACAACAGCTTGCAAAGGCTTTGACATTTATTTTTACTTGGGTTCGAAATAAAAGGCATCCCCAGGCTGAGCAAGCTGTCAGCTACAAGCCTCCAGCACACAAAACAGCCATTTCATCTCTGCTGCACAAGGCATCGCTGTGCTGTTTTGTTATTATAAACTCAGTCCTTAATTCCCTTCTCCTGGGGGGGATGCCAGCAGACTGATAGGGACTGGAGAGCCAAACCCTCCTATTCATAGGAGATACATTCCTGCTTTTCAAGAGAAGAATGGCTAATTTCAAGGGAAGCTATAACTGCAAGAACACAGGGATCCAGAGATTAGTAAACCAAGAGCCTCGAGGATCAGCTTAAGGATCACTTTGCACAAGCAGACACAGGTGTGCAACATACATGCAGATACATGGAGGCTCGGACTATTCAGATGTTAGACTCTAAACCCAAACCTTATGGCAAATAGGTCTGGCCATTACCAGAACTGAACAGATCAGTGGAGGGGAATGGTATCTCCTACCACTTCCACCCTAGGGACCAGATGCAGTGTTCTGCCCCATTCCTAGAAGCAGAAACCACATCTGAACCTACCAGTGAAGGACACGAAAAGGAAGTTTGGGGTCTGGACTAGTGACAGGCCAAGGGGAATGGCTTGAACCTGCCCAAAGAGGGGAGCCTGAGCTGAGCTCTGAGGCAGAAGCTGTTCCCTNAAGGGGAATGGCTTGAACCTGCCCAAAGAGGGGAGCCTGAGCTGAGCTCTGAGGCAGAAGCTGTTCCCTGGGAGGGTGCTGAGGTGCTGGCCCAGGGGGATGGCCCAGAGAAGCTGTGGCTGCCCCATCCCTGGCAGTGCTCAAGGCCAGGTTGGCCACAGGGGCTTGGAGCAAGCTGCTCCAGTGGCAGGGGTCCCTGCCATGGCACAATTAGGTGGTCTTTAATATTGCTTCCAACACAAACCATTCTATGATTCTATGGCTGTAGCAGTGTTATGGCCAAACACCGGCAGAAGCTCCACGTGATAGAAAAGCAGGAATATCCCAGCACTCACTTATTTTACCCTTTGCTGCCATTTTACCAAGATGACTTAGCTATCAAGCTGCTAAACCAAGCAGCCTTGAGAGCAGCTTCAGCAGACATACAGCATTGTCCAGCTGTTCTGATCCAGGGAATCACCCTCCCCATGCAATAAACTGGCTACCGCAGAAAGACCCAGTTTGAACCAAACAACATGGGCACATATATCAATGCCTGAACTGCTCCCACCACAGCAGAGCTGGACCTATAACAAGTAGTACTAATATAGTAGCCTGTCTTCCTAACAAGAAATAAGCACAGGCAAACTTTGACAGCCAGGGGTTCAGACCTCTTGTTAGGACAAGACCAGACATTTGCGTAACGCTGCTGAAATCCTACTGAGACGTCAGATACAGACACTTGTACTTGAAAGAAGCATTTGTCATGGCAAAGTTACCACCAGATTAGGAAACAAGGCAGTGCCAAGGCAGAGTTACCACATGAACAAGCCTGGCCACAGACAAAGGAATCCAGGAAATGACCCCAGGAGTCCTCTGGTCTCACTGTCTGTGCAGGTGAAAGCCTCCAACTCACAAGTCACCAGGCTAATTGCCTCAAGAAGCCCATTGTTTTAGTGCTAAGGCAGCAGCTGGGGCATGATGTTTTACACCTTTCAATTATGAGTCATCTGAGAGCTGATACCAAGCTTCAGCCTGTTTGCTGCAGCCTTAAACCTTTTGTTTATCACCTTAATGCAAGACAAGAAGGAGCCTGAGCATCAGGTTGCCTCCCTCACAAGCAAGTGCGTCATCTCTCCTAAAGGAGCAGAGGAGGAAGCGAGTTATTTGGGGGCATGCCAATGTTTAGAACTATTGAAAGAATGTACTTGCACCAGAGATGTGGGGTGGCTATTGTTCTTCTTGAAATAACAATAGGGGCCTACAAAGGATGCTGGAGAGAGACTCTTCATTAAGGACTGCAGTGACAGGACAAGGGGGAACGGGTTCAAACTGAAACAGGGGAGGTTTAGATTGGATCTAAGGAAGAAATTCTTTGCTGTGAGGGTGCTGAGGCACTGGAATGGGTTGGCCAGGGAGGTTGTGAGTGCTCCATCCCTGTTGGTGTTCAAGGCCAGGTTGGATGAAGCCTTGGGTGGGATGGTTTAGTGTGAGGTGTCCCTGGTTATGGCAGGGGGGTTGGAACTGGATGATCTTAAGGTCCTTTCCAACACTAACTATTCTGTGATTCTAAATATCTTAGGGGTTGCTATCAGCTACATTCTTGAGCCAGCAAGATCCGAATAAACAGCTAAAGCTGTGTGTTTGCTCATCAAGGATGAGGGATAACTCAGCGAGACCTCTCCTTTTGGCAGGCAAACGGGAACCAGGTTGCAGCAGAGGAACTCTTATCTCTCAGACTATCAAGATCCCATAGTGTTTAGGTCAAGGCAAAGTAACATTGCTACCATTCCTGCGTGGATTCATAGTAAGATTTAAGCTCTTAGTTGTCTCATCTTATGCTACTTTGTGTTCTGCCTTTCTTCTTTTGAATAGATAACCAACCAGGAAAGCTGCTGTGTGGCTATCAATCACTGTCTCAAAAGCAAGCAGCTCTAACAGTGACTAAGAGTTAACACAGAGCCAAACTCAGGTTTGCTACTCGACAACACCCCAGGCAACCTCTGTTTGACAGCATGCTAGTTCTGACCTCAGGAAGCAGTGGACTTTGCCTTGGCATCTTCTGCCAGGTAGCATGGATATAGAAGCTCTCCTATAACTTGCTGGCAATTCTTCCTCTCTGTTCAGGACTGATAAGGCCACATCCCGAGTGCTACATCTAGTCCTGGACTCTCCAGAACTGGAGGCAATTGAAGAGAAACCAGCAGGGAAACACCAGAACCATCAGGGACTGGACCAGACAGTGTGTGAGAAGAGTGGGAGAAATGGATCTGTTCAGCTTAAGAAGGTAACACATTGCTGCATACAGCTCCCTAGCATAAGGCAATAGAGAAGACAGACTTCAGAGGTACACAGGAACAAACGCTGGCTGTAAAAACCAGAAATGCCAACTTAGTAATATTGTGGGGTTCTGTATTCCTTCCTTCCTGACAGTGTTTAAGCACAGGATCAGCATGTCAGGAAGGTGGGAGAATCTTCATCCTTGGAATTACAGCTTGACTGGACCAAGCTCTTAGAAACCTGGCTTTAAAAACCCCTGGGTTTGGAGCAAGGGGTTGGACTGGAGACCTCCAGATTTCCCTTCCAACCTCACTTACTCTACAAAGAAAACATACACCTTTACCAAGACTGCCATCCTTTGCTCAAGAAATTCAAGGCACTTCCCCCCTCAGGGCAGCATCCACACAGGTGGAATACAACTCTGCTCCAGACTTCTCTATCCTGCTGTCATGGTTTAACCTCAGCCAGCACCTAAGTACCAGGTATCCATCTGCCCACTCTCCCCTCCTCCCTAGTGGAATGGGAAGAACTGGAAGAAGAGAAATCCCATGGGTTGAAATAAGAACAGATTCATAAGTAGAATAACACTATTAAAGAAGAGGGAGATAGAGACAGGAATAAACCCCAAGACAGACAAGTGATACACAACACTCGCGCTCACTGATGTCCAACCTGTCCTCAAACAGCAATAGGTACCTCCTAGCCAACCGCCTCCTCCAGCTTATATACTGACCATGGCATGCTATGATATGGAATATCCCTTTTGGAATGTTAGGAAACATTTGGATCAGGTGTCCTGTCTCTGCTTCCTCCTGACTTGTGCCCCTCCTCACTGGCACAGCATGAGACTGAGAAGTCCTTGATCAGGGTAAGTGCTACTGAGCAATAACTGTTATTGTTATTAATACTAACCATATTAATTGTTATTAATACTAACCATATTAATTGTTATTAATACTAACCATATTAATTGTTATTAATACTAACCATCACTGTTATCAGCATTGTCCTCAGACTGAAGCCAAACCACAGCACTGTACAGCAACTAGAGAGAGAATTCACTCTATCACAGCCCAAACAGGACACCTNATTGTTATTAATACTAACCATATTAATTGTTATTAATACTAACCATATTAATTGTTATTAATACTAACCATATTAATTGTTATTAATACTAACCATATTAATTGTTATTAATACTAACCATCACTGTTATCAGCATTGTCCTCAGACTGAAGCCAAACCACAGCACTGTACAGCAACTAGAGAGAGAATTCACTCTATCACAGCCCAAACAGGACACCTGCACAGATCAAGACTAAGCATTATAAGAATCACTGCCTAAGTCTGCCACTGTTGATGCTGGAAGCACCAGTGAGTCATGTCACAGTATGAGACCAAACAACAGCTCCTGAAGGAAACTTAGAACAGGCTGGGAACTTTACCCAGAGTGACCTCAAGACAGATATTCCTATGCAGAACAGGGCTGGAGTGATGCTGCAGTTGGGGATTGCCTTTCAGCTGCAAGATAGCCAAGGCAAGGATCTCCCACACTTGCTCCCTTTGTATGGGTAACTCTTGAGGCAAGACTGGAATAACTGAACTGCATATTGCCCATGGCAGGGGCTTGGAACTGGGTGAGCTTTAAGGTCCCTTCCAACACAAACCAGTCTGGGATTCATGGCTGAAATGGAATATACATGTTTTCTATTAAAGCCCCATCAAACATCATCTGCTTTGTCTCATTCATCTCCTCCTAACCTTTTGCTTATGAGGACTGCAGACAGATAGAGCACACGCACACCTTCCCATACCAGCTCCTCCACCTCCAAGCACTCAAATGTGAAGCAAGTGGCATTTCTGACAGCTGCCACTCGCAAGCTTCCCTTGCGGAACTACAGTTCCCAAATGCAGTCAGCTCAAAGGAAACCCTGACTTGCCTGCCAGGAGATAGCAGTCAGAGGCAGACAACACACAATACTCTGGGAGAGCAAGAGGAAGGAAATACAGTCCTTTTGCAGAGAGCACAGCAAAGCTGGGGGTGTATGTGTGTGAGTGTGTGTGTGTTAGTTTATGCGGGGGTTCTTTTGAGGGGTTTTATGTGTATTTTGACTTTCCTCCCCCTTTCTCATTCCAGGATGACATTTCTGTTTATAAGATGCAAGTCTCCAACAAGCAACACTGGTGAGTCTGCTAAGGAACATCGGAGACAGGTGAGGACCGCTCAGCAAGGAAACACAGCTCTGGACTAGTGGCGTTTGCCCACCCAAGTACCTGAAGCCAAGCTGGACCCTGCAAACAGACTGTCTACACAGCAGTGGCTCATTGGAAAGGATCGAGAAGCATTTGAGCAGCTTTCCCTTGCCATATAGCATGCCTTAACCAAGGCATAGTAGCAAAACATTTACTTTGCTACTGCCAGCATAACCATACATTTACCACCGGGAGTTCCCTGTCTTACCTCAAGGCTTTTGACAACAGAGATTTATGGAGCCCCAGGACACTAATGAAAAACAGAGAGGTCTTTCAAAGAAAGAGCTACACCCAACCTGCTATTTTCCTTTCAGCTGTCCTTTTCAGCTGCATTTCGAAGCCTACAACCAAGTTCAGCAGCAGTGACAAGGTAACAGTGCCCCCCTAACCCCCCAACCAAGTGTATTCAGTTGAGTTTTCAGCAGCCTTCTCAGGCAAGAGGAGAGTCGCTCCCTGGAGATGCTTATGGTCACACTGGGAGCATCACAGCCTCAGATCAAAGATCACAAACAGCAGCCTAACTGCAGGCTGCTGTGAACACAGACATGAAACAGAAAAGTGTTAACCAAGGCTAGACTGTGGCTTGGTTTCTGTCCTGGAGCCACTCTCCGCTGGTCTCTTGGGCATTGGTTTATAGCACTGCAGTTGGCAAACTGGATGCCAGCAAGGGCAGCTAGCTAGGACTCTCTGCAGGGTTTCTGGAGCCTACCTACCAGATCTTATCACCTAAAGGCGTCAGGGAATACAGGAACCTCAGCCAGATGATGCATTAAGCACATCCATTTCAGTCCCTCCCTCCCTCCAGGTGGGAAAGGGACCAAAACGTTTCTCTGCTGTCATGCAAGCCATTTCAAAAGCAACAGCAGATTGTATCTGCACCAAGAGCCGCTCAAAAGGAAGCAATCCTCTTCAGGCTCCAGTTATCACACATCCCAGTTCCTTCAGACTGGGAGCTGATGAGATGGGAGTTGCGAAACACAGCATCTGCTGAATGTGACCTCACCACATCCAAAGGGGGAATCAGATTCTCTCTATCCAGACTCACCACAGCCGCACATCACTACCCTGGCAAGGGATGGGACATTGTCAGCACCCATCACGAGCCCTCCTCATGTGCACTTCAGAGGCAGGGAGCCATCCCCAACCTATTTGAGAGGCTCTGAACCCAGAGAGCCCAACCCAAGCTCAGATTTGCATAAGCCAGCAAGCAGTCATGCATGCACAGGAACATCAGCCTGACAGCTCCACCTCCAGCAGCTTTGCTGCCTTGTCTATTCACAGCCTGTCCACTTTTATGAGGTACAACACATTCAGAGTGGGAGGCATTATCTTAAGCCTGACCTTTATTTTTAATTATAATGGCACAAAGGAGCTTTAGAGCAATAAAGCAGCATTTGTGCCGGAGGCTACTTGTTAAACTCATCTCCACTCAGTCTCTCCCACGCAGGGCAAAACACAGAGGACATTACCTGTAAGGTCTCATCAGAGCAATCATCCTAACTGAGCAGCAGAGGCTCTCTTGAGAGGGAAAAGGCACATCCAGTGCAGCTGCCTACTGGGAAAAGAGTCAGAAATATCATAGAGGATGGGAGAAGGAGGTCTGCCCTAACTGAACTTTGCAGGCATAACTTCTTCAGCAGCCCAGGCTGCCATAGGAGCACAAGAGGCTGAGTTACATATTCAAAGCTTCAGGTGGAGAAAGAAAAAGAATCTGGAGGAAGAATAAACCTGACTTTTAAACTCACCACATCCATTGCCAGTATCTCAGCTCCAGGCAGCTGTGAAGCTGGAGTCCTTTTTAACCTGGTTTCAATATACAAGTCAGGTTAGAATTGCTGAGCAGAGACAGCCAATGGTGCAGGAGCCCTTCAAATCAGGACTGAGGTTGCACAGAATAAAGAATCTTATGGACTCAGAGTGGTTTGTGTAGAAAGGGACCTTCGAGCTCATCCAGTTCCAACCCCTGCCACAGGCAGGGACACCTTCACTAGAGCAGGTTGCTCCAAGCCCCATCCAACCTGCAGCCAGCTACTATCCTCTTATGGTCAGGAAATATCTTCCAGAGGATCAGACAGTTTGAAACAAACCACTGTCATCTTCGGATATGATACAGACGTACACACAACCACCAACTCATCTTCCTTGCTTCATAGATGATGTGTTAGCTGCATTTGTTAGGTGATATTCCACCTGATGGGGCAGAGTAAAAGCTTGAATAACATCTCCCACAGGGGCTACTCCACTCAACTACAAATAGGACTATAGGGGTCTGGGAATAATTAAAAATAAGGGTTTTTTTACAATGCATATATTTTATATATACATATATATTATATATATACATATCTGGAGGGGGCCTATAAGGATGCTGGGGAGGGACTCTTCACAAGGGACTGCAGTGACAGGACAAGGGGGAACGGGTTCAAACTGAAACAGGGGAGGTTTAGATTGGATCTAAGGAAGAAATTCTTTGCTGTGAGGGTGCTGAGGCACTGGAATGGGTTGGCCAGGGAGGTTGTGAGTGCTCCATCCCTGTTGGTGTTCAAGGCCAGGTTGGATGAAGCCTTGGGTGGGATGGTTTAGTGTGAGGTGTCCCTGGTTATGGCAGGGGGCTGGAACTGGATGATCTTAAGGTCCTTTCCAACCCTAACTATTCTATGATTCTATATATTATATATATACATACACATTATATATAGATATACACATATACACACATGCAAGCAGAGCAAACTCAAAGGCAATAGCTACTAGATACACCTGCCAACAGCTCGCACAAGAGGAAGAGCAAAGACAAGGTTCTGATCTTCATCACCTCTTTTATATCTGCACCCACCTTTGGCCTCGGGTTGCCTTGGCCAAGTGCAGTCAGATGCTGGCAGCACAAAGCTCTTGCTGGTACTAGACAGTTGCCAGCCCTGAGCCTGTGCCAGATTTGACTGTGCCAAATACAACTTTGCAAAGTCATGCAAAACAGGCACCTGCCTACCTCTTCCAATAGAAATGCTTGCCGTGTTCCACGCTATTAAGATGCCAACCACGATCAACACGAATCGACATCAGCAACGGAGCAAACAGAGCTGAAAAGCACGTAGTTTTTCAGCCCTCTCAGATTCAACAACTGCTCTCAGTTTACACAGTAATTATTCAGATTTCATTTGTCACGCTGAAAAGAGGCAAGAGGGAAATAAGCTGGGTGCTCGCTTTCCTCACTAGGTGCAGTCCGGCTTCCCCATGAGCTTTTCCATCAGGATCTGAAGCCCAGCTGGCTCCAGAAACCAATTTCAGAGCAATTTGAGTATGATGTGTTAGTGCATCATCTATTCGGTGTCACTGAGAGGAAGACATAAGTTTATTTTCTCTTTCAGTTAGGCTATTTTCTTTCTACTAGATGAGTTTTGATATCATGCTTAGCAGGGAACCAGAGATAAGCCATGTGCCGGGCGAGAGATCCGATGTTTTTACAAAGCATCTTTCCCAAGGCAGCAAGGCAGACGTTAAACAGGAAGTGTTTATTGACTTTATACTCACTTCATAAAACATTTGCATGGTTAAGAGGAGAAACAGGAGCTCCCAACAACCCAGCCTGGGTTAAAACAAATACGAGTTCATGCATTGTTCTAGCATGCAAGAGACCTCAAACACCAGGCAGCCTGAGCTAATAAAGCTGCAAGGCACTCCTGGAAGTAGCAAGACAAATGGAGCTATCCCAGTCAGGGTTCTCACTGCTCTGCCACTAAAGTGTAGTTAGAATCATGGACTGGTTTGGGTTGGAAGGGATCTTCAAAGGTCATCTACTCCAACCCCCTGTAATCAGCAGGGAGACCTCAACTAGCTGAACTGGTTACCTGACATTTTCCTTTCAATAACTTTAATCAGCATGCAAAGAGCCTGTGCCATTTCCAGTTCTAAAGAGAGGTGAACATCACAAAATGATTCCATGGAGGGGAAAAGAGTGGCAGGTGCAGATAAATGGAGGAGTTCACTGCAGACCTGCCCATCTGCAGCCTCCCAAGCTCTGAATCACACCAGCCTCTCACCCCTGCATCGTTTCAAGGAGTTGTGCTGCCAGCACTGCCCAGCAACTTGGNAGTACAAGATGTACTGTTAGAGACATTTTAAAGTTAGAGGAGATGAAACAAATCCTCACCAACGCCTGCCAGCTATCACCACCCTCTGATGAGAAATGGGAATCCTGCGGCCTTGGGAAAATCCAGTTTCATTAACCTTTGTCCTTTGCTCCCCATCCCACATCCTAACGGCAAAGACCCTTAAGAGAGTCATGCTGAAACACAAAGAGTTTTCTAGCTACTCTGGTGCAAAGGAGTCTGCAGTAGCTGGAGTGCATGTGAAATGGATGCCTGTCACTATGCTCACTGCCTGCTATTTCTTGGTCCCTTTCTGAACTTACTCCAGCTCCAAGAGGAGCCCTGCAGAGCAGAACAAGGGGGCTATTAGAAGAACAAGACTTGGGTTGTAGGTCCACAAAACTTTATTAGTGGCTACTTCAGATTGAACCCAGGTCACCGCTGAGCCAGGCATCTGCTCCTCCAGCTGCAAGGCTATTTTATAAGAGCTAGTGAGCAGAAGTGGCTATTTTCCTTGTTAATCCCTTTGCTTGTTACCATGGAGCTCTGTTGGGAGTTCAGTGCTGTTCGCCCACGCCAAGCACCGAGGAACATTATTACAATCAAGATGCTTCAAGAACTGGTCAGGGAGATGCTCAGCCCACCCAAAATGCCAAGAGCAATTTAAGTTTCCATCAACGAGTGTAGCTTGAATTCAAAGTGACCAGTTAGAGGGGTGGAGAAAGAGATGGGCAACTTTGTTCATCTCGAAGCTTGGCACCCATGTTCATCCCAGGTTGAATGTTAAACGCTCAACTGCTTTTAAGGCTCAGAGCATGAGAAGCTTGGAAAGTACAGAGGAAGGAAAAAGACAGACTGATGAACTTTAGAAGAGATGTAGGGCTTCAGCTTTACAGATAGCAGTTGTACACAACAACAGCCTGACTACTGTACCCAAGCAGTCAAAGCTTCAGGGAGCATTAAGGGACACAGCTTTTCTGGTGGGGACTAAACCAGCTGAATTAACCTAAGACTCAAGACCATTTTAGCAGGGACAGGTCACACACTGCAGTTCATCTTCCCTACTGCAAACCCCAATGCCCAGTCCCATTGGCAGCACCATACCTTGCTCACCAGCGTAATTCGGGCCTGGCAAAAGGAGTCTAGAAGTGTTGTATGAAAGGATTACTCACACATCAGCACTTCCTAGTAAGGAAAGAGCAGGGCAGAAAGGCCTGGCATAGAAGAGGATTTAAGCAGAGGTGCCTCATACTCCAGTACTACAGATGTGGCAAAGGCAGAAGAGAAGCCCTAGTTGAGCATCACAACCAATATCTCTTCACTCTTTCCCATCCAGGCTGAGGGATGGCAAGGATCCTCTGCTGTGGGGAGACTGAACTGCAGAAGTTGCCAACAAGTTACAGCCCTTACACACCGTAGCCAAACCAATGGAAATAGAGATTTAAACTCATTCTCTCAAGGCCCACTGTAAAGCACCAAGTCATACGCCATAACCCCTACCCAGACAGAAAAAGCCCCAGAACACTCAGCTCTTTTCCCCTTCAGTCCCCAAAACTGGGGGCACACAGCCCCATCTAACACGTAGGCATTCATGCTGGCTATCACAGAGCTCACACACGGATGTCAGGCTACACAAATGCCACTGACCTCTCACAGGAAACATCTCCATTGCTTCAACAAGGCAGACGAACACACTGTGAGACTGCCAGTAACAGGGAGGCCAAGGAGCAAGTCTGGAGAACCCAGACACTGGCATAACATTGACGGAACGCATTCAAAACAGTGAAGTCACCCAACCCCAGTTTCCCATTTAAAGGATCACTAGATCAATGCCAGGCTTATTCCTTAAGATACAGACAGTAGGAGATGAAGTTTGTAAGAAGCTGTTGAATCACACCCATTCTTAAAAATAAATCAACTATTAAAAGACACTCTGCTTTAGAGATACGTATTCCTCATTGTCCTAATGGCAAAGTTGGCTGAAGGCAGCTCTTTGAATAATGAAGCACTTCTGTTGTCATGCTGTTTCAGCAGGGTGGTGTGGCAGAGGAAGTCCTCCAGCAGACAATGTTCTTTCAGGGCCTGATTGTATATCTAAGGGAGGGCCACATGGCCCATGACCCCTGAAATGCATCCATGAAAGAAAAGAGACTTTGCAAGCACACAAACGTTTCCATTTGTCTTTTGTGCTATTGTGGTGGATTCAAGAATACTGGGCTGTTTAAACAGGAATGATGTGGGGTCTGTGGAGGTCTGAGCAAGGCTGAATTAAACCCTTCGTGTGGTTATGGGAATTCAACCAGGCTTCATTTTCTCATGTATGCTTCTAAAAGGACACATTTTAAAGAGATAACCCTCCTCCCAAACCATATCTTTAGACAATATTATTAATGCTGCCTAACCCTTCCCAGGACTGTTTTCAGTTGCTTATAAATTCACCAAGCCCTGGCTGTTCACCATAGGAGTTTGCATGCTAGCTGGGTCTGCCTCAGGCAGAGTTGTTCTGGAACATGTGAATTCAACTGCTTCTCACAAAGCAGCATGGGAATAAACACATTGTTTTGTTCAATTTCTGGTGACTTCCCCCCCCCCCCCCCCCCCCCA
>NDXB01001763.1:0-35298 GCA_002631895.1 Agapornis roseicollis | reverse complement strand
AAGAATCTTTAACTCCGCTGCTGGCTGTAACCCAGCAGGCATGGAGCAGTGGAGACACATGCCATGCCAGACCTTGATGTGAGGGATGGTCTCCCCTCTTATCAGAGAGCCATCCCAGAGAGAAAGGCAGACCAAGCAGTTTATGACTGGCATATATAGGAGATATGATCTAATCCAAATCTCCTGCTCAAGTAGGGTCATTTAAAACAGGTATTGATAGTAGATAAAAAACATATAAATCTCATAACTCAACAACATAAAGAAACAGCAATGATAGAAATCTTTATAATATCTGTTCTATTATGTGTGACCATGGGTAATGAACAAGTATACTCAACACATTTGTTAAATCCCCATTACACTGACCTGTTACAGGGTGTGTGGGATTCACTGGTATGCCACATGTCACAAAGGTTCAAGTGACTTCAAATCAGACTAATCTTACTGAAATAATACTGCCTGGATTAGTGGGTAGTTATGTTACACAAGTCAAGCAGTGATAGAACAGACACATCAAATTGTAAAAAATATTCAGTAAGACAAAAAGGGGGAATGATACGAATGCACGAATCCATAAAGCAGTATTTGTCTTAAATTTTCTAACATTATCCAGTTCTGATTTACACACGGTCACGAATGTCCCCCCAATGATTAGGCATTTTTCTGCACTAACCCATGTAGGCTCAGACTTGATAGCAGGGAAAGAACCCTTTATGGTAATGGTAAAGTCCTTGGAAAATCAGAACTGGGGAGATCTTTGTAGTTTAGGATGACTAACATTACTAATACCTAACACATCAATGATATTAAGTGTGATATTCGAACTTGGAGGAGCCCATGCCAATTCTCCTCTAACTGTGATGATAACGTGCAGTTTTGGAACCCAGGGACTTTTGACTGATGTTGATAGTGTTCGTCATGCCACATTGCAAAATAGGGCAGCAATTGATTTTTCTCCTCTTAGCACATAGACGTGGGTATGAAATTTTGAAAGGAATATGTTGTATAAACTTGTCAGATCATTCAAAATCTATTCATGAAAGTATCCATAAGTTGAAAGATGGTGTGATGAAGTTAAGGGAAGATAAAGATTGGCTGTCATCACATTTTTCTGACTGGGGTATAACTAGATGGTTGTTAGTCTTGGTCAAAGAAGGATTAATTTTATTGCTTGTTCCTTTTGCCATCATCTGTATAATACCTTGTTTGTTACAACGTATCCAACTCATGATCATAAATGTTACAAAGTGTATTTGGCTTGTGCAAAAACAAAACCAGGGAGATGTGAGTGGATGTTTAGCAAAAGAACGGCTATGTTCCCAAGTTAGCAAGTACCTATGTGGAGCTTGACATGAGCTGAGAATGAGGAAAGCCGTGGGTAAAGAAACAAAAACAACAGTGCAAGCAAGATGAGAAGAAACTGGAATATGCTAAGACACAACAGTGAACTGTTAGCAAGCTTTAAAGGCTAGGTACTCATATGCTTAAGTTATCCAATTGTAACTAGTTGCTGTGTGCTTCATTGTATATGTATCCAATCTTAAATACTGCAAGCCATTGATTATGTATCCACTAATACTGCTAGCTATTGTATATGTATCCAACTATAGTACAGCAGGCTATTGTAAGCAGATGCCGATGATGGTATAAGAAGGGTAGATGCTTTGTACTAAAAGAGAGGGGGTAAAACATCTGAAAGAAAATGATGGGCTGCATTGGTTAACAAAATTCCTTAAAGGAGGGGGAATTTCTGGATGGCTTAAGGATTTGATTGTACAAGGTTTGACTATATTGTGTGCTTTAGTTTTGTTTGTATTCATAGCAGGTTGTAATGTTACGATGTATAATATCTATGGTTAAGAAGAATTTGACATCAGTCTGGATTGCTCAAAAACAGGGGGATTTGTGGACTGGCTGTGTAACAGTGGACATTTTGTGAGCAATCCAGAGGTCCTGATGTAAGGCAGCCTGCCTGAGGACGATCACATAGTCGAGATAAACTGAAGGCCATGGATNGGGGGATTTGTGGACTGGCTGTGTAACAGTGGACATTTTGTGAGCAATCCAGAGGTCCTGATGTAAGGCAGCCTGCCTGAGGACGATCACATAGTCGAGATAAACTGAAGGCCATGGATAAGGGACTAAAAGAAACACCAGCTGCAAGGTCCCAAAAGGAAGCAGAAGAGAAAAGGAGCTAAGAAGCTCTGGGGGTCAAGTTCCCAGTATGGTGTTATCCAATCCTAGCATTGTTAAGGGTTAAGGTGCCCGATCAACACTTGCCAAATCACTGTAGCTGTGCTAAGAATCACTATATAAGGTTAACATTGTTTAATAGAATGGCATTCACGTGATCACATTGAGCTCTCAGCGTTGTCCAACAGGAATTATGGTGCTCCCACAAACCTTTGAATTGAAAATACATCTTGTGAAAGATGAATAACTGTCTCTGTGTATCCTCACAGTGAAAGCCAAAGGTAGGCCGAAGTAAAAGCATTTGCTTTGTGTGGGAAGAAACTTAGGCCAGTGATACAGAGTTACCTCCCACACTTTGGCTGGTATGTGTCACACTTTGAAAAGGGTATTAAACATTAGATGAGACAACAGAGAAACATTCAGTCAGCTGGCATTTTGTTCTGCTCTGTCTACACCTATCTGAATGCCATCCCGGTATTTCCCTTTTGGCAGAATTCTAAGTTTGTTGAATCTTCTACTCATCCAGTGGAAGTTTCTGCATGTCCTCTTGTTTTCCAGGTGATGCCTGAATCACTCTGGTAATGTTCTGTGGGACCACTGCTCTTCCCATCCCACCAGCTTCCCTCTGATGCCTGTCCTTATCAGCTATACCTTACCATGGATAGCTGGTATGCAATGTGTATGCCAAGATCTTGTTGTTGCAAACTTTACCTTAGTCTGTAGGTGAGTTCAACCTTGAAATCAAAGAGAGTGTAAGGACACATGGACAGAGCCTTTGGTGACATGGTCTAGGGTGATGCACCCCTGCCCATGGCAGGGGGGCTGGAGCTGGATGATCTTAAGGTCCTTTCCAACCCAAACCATTCTGTGATTCTATGATTCTATAATTCTATGACATAAGACATTCTCTACCTACATCTAGACCTACATTCTGGGTTACTAATGCATCTCAAGCAGCGCCAGTGAGAGATGCTGATTAGGGAGAACATGTGTGCCTGGCATGTGCAGTCAGTTGTTTAAGAGCAATCATCAAGATTCTTCATCTTGTTAAGTCCAAAGCTGAAAATTACAACAAGCTACTTCTTTTCTCAGAAAAGCAAACTGTATCCCATCCCAGAGGAAGAAAATGCACCCACACACCCTCCTTGCTTCTGAAATGACTAATTCTGTAAGCCCACAGCAGAGTACTGACCACACTATATGGTTTTCATTTTCTGGTTTTGGCTGGTCCTTTGGTTACTAGGAGAAAAGCAACAAAGAGAAATCCAAGCTCTCCAAGTACTACTGGGGGAAAACTTGCTTATGGTAGTGTAACTGAAAAAAGTATTTGGACATATCCAGCTATTTCTCCCAGTCTTACCTCTTCTCTGAAACCAGACTCCCACTTCTCCATGTTGTTTATCCTCTCTCCCCTCCTGCAAGGTTTTCCTTAAATAATGTCTTCCCTCAAGGCTTTGTTATGTGTCTTTTCCAAGAACATTTTTATGTTTGAATTCCTCTGGTGCATTATACTTTTCTGAACAAGGTACCAGTTTGTCAGGATACAGCTCCTGCAGCTTGTTGTGAAGATGAGGAGAAATTTATAACACTTGAGGAATTATTTACAAGTTTAAGCTTTGTGCTTCATTTTTTTCTTCCATAAAACCACTTTTTCTTCTCATTAGCATGTCACAGTTATAAACAGTTATTGTACCTTCTGATTACACTTGCACAGCAGCATTTCCAAGCCAGGGATCTCAAAAGAATTCTGCAGTCCTGTACTACCCCATTTAAGAGACAGATTGAGTTTATTATTGCTTTCAGACAGACACTAAACTTTAGTGGTTTGCTCAAGATTTGCCAACAGCTGAGCTAAAACCTAACCCAAATATCCATCACTTATTTTTTCCATGAGCAATACTCAGTAAGATTCAGCTCATCTCACCCTAGTAATCTCATGACTGGAATGTGGCTTTTGCTGTTGAGTGCAGTGAGATGCTGTCATAGACTAAAGCCTAATATTTGTATCATAAAAGTCAGGTCTCTGATGAATTGCAGTGCTGGTTGCAATGTCATCAGTGAAACCTGGGAAGTTTATTAAGACAGAAAGAAAAATAAGAAAGGATAAGGAACTGGTCCTGCCTACATTATTGAAGTCGTTCAAGGCACAGGACTGATGCTGCACTGCTAGTGTGTCCTCAGTCTCGTCTGGGGCTGTGCTTTCTGACATACTGCCCAAGTGCTGTAGTGGAACAGCACATGGCCTGAACTCAGTCTAAACTCACCTAAGCATGACTGCTTCAGTTTTGGTTCCCTCTGTCCTGCACAGCCCGCCAACAGTGCCCCAAAGGCTTCCTTTGCAATACAAACCCTAAGCTTCCCACTGTGGAAACAGCTTCCTACAGGACCAAGACCCACAATCTCACGTTGTCTGTGGACCTGAACTTGGAAAAAACCTGCATGAACAGGTAAGTAACAATTACCTGTTAAAGTAACAAATATTAAGTAAAAATTATGATAACAATTAAATAACAGTTATGGTAGAAAAAAGTAACAATTATGGTTTAAGGCCTTCAAGGGAGACATCACACTGAACCCAGAAGAGACTCAGGCAGACTTTCTCTCTGGCCTCATAGTTGCTCAGCAAGATGCTCACCGGCTTCAGTTTAATATAGCAAGGGGGCCACAAAGATGATCAGGGGGCTGCAGCACCTCTCCTATGGAGACAGGCTTGTTGAGCCTGGAGAAGGCTCCTGAAAGACCTTACAGCAGCTTTCACTGCCTAAAGGGGCCTACAAGAAATCTGGAGAGGGACTTTTTACAAGGCCATGTAGTGGTAGGAAAAGGGGGAATGGCCTTAAACTGACAGAGGGGAGATTTCGATTAGATATTAGGAAAAAGGTTTTCACTAAGAAGGTGGTGAGATGTTGGAACAGGTTGCCCAGAGAAAATGCTGGAAGGGTTGCCCCATCTCTGGAAGTGTTCAAGGCCAAGTTAGGTGGGACTTTGAACAACCTGGTCTAGTGGAAGGTGTGCCTGCACATGAGCGTTTGGAACTGGATGATCATTAAAGTCCCTTCCAGCCCAACACATTCACGATTCTATGATTCTATGATTCTGTGATTCTATGATTCTATGGTTCTATGATGAAGATGCAGTCCATGTTACAGTTCAGAGTATATAAGCAAGGCACAGAATTTCCCGCACTGATTCATATGTTCTGAACATGGCACTTCAGAGGACCATGTGAAAACATGTTTGACTCAGCTCTGCTCTGCACCAAAGCTGCTGAAAATGACCAGTATTTAACCACCCCAGACAGTAAACTAAAGATATGAGAAGAAAAACATTCTCACAGTTTTAGAACAGTAATGTGCTATTTAAATTGAAATACTCTATTTTCATGCTTTCTGAGCTTTTCCTTCAATTTAGAAGACATTTTCAGCCTGTGCAAAAGTTATATGGATACTCAACCAAGAGCTGAACACTCAACAGTCTGAACCGGCATCGTTCCAGCTGAGTGAGTGGCATTATGGCAATTAAATTCAAGTGCAAATGTAGCCCAATAAACAAAAAACCCTAACCATCAAATTGTGAAATTATGTGGACTGGTAACTCATCAAACAACATTCCATATTGTTAGGCCAGCACCAGTTGTAAAGCAAATGAAATTGCAGGGTTCTTTAGAAATCACATTAATGAATGAAGGATGTTGTTATCTCACACATGGATGATAATTCCATGGCAAGGGAAAATTGCACATCCTCTCCCTCTGCCTCACACTGCCAGCTAACCGCTCGCAGCGGAGGACCCTGGGGATTCCCATGTGCTGGAGTGTTGCCAGCAGCAGGATAATGCAGATGAACTGGCATGGAAGGACAGGATTTGGGAAATTTCAGGAGGATTTCTATTCTCAGCAAAATGTCAGCACTCATTGAAATTCAGGAGGGTCAAATCCTGTTCTTTAATGAGCCAAATGCTGATTGCTGCCATTGCCATAGCAGCACAATGTTGTCCAGGCCCTTTGCTCCACAGGGGATACTAAGTGAAAGACAGGCTCAATAGATTGTTAATATATTTGCTGTCCAGGCAGGTCAAATAGTAATTAACCTCATGCTCATCACTGTAACTTGGAGAGCTGACTCGGTATCTACCATGCAGCTACAGTTTGATCTGGTAACTACCATATAGGGGAGGCAATAAAGGTGTGCAGAGCATCTCAGGAAAGGAAAGAGACAGGCTGAACAGGCATCTCTTTGAATAGGGTGGACCTAGCTGTAGGAAGCGCCCTGCATACAGGGGTTGCTGTGGGCAGTGGGCAACCTAGGACAGGCAAGGCAGACACCAACACTGGCTCTGGCTTTGCAGTGTCAGCCGGCCCTCATGTACAGCTCCAGCCCTGCCTAATGGATGATTATAATTACTTTGTTCAGAGTTTCATTACTGCTATGGCAGCAATCCCATAACAGTTTTCCCTTCATTTTCTGGAAAAGCTGGAGTTGCCAGCTTGTTTACTTCAGGGCTGCTTCTCCCTGGCAGAGACATGAAGATCCTCCATGCCTTGGTATCATCCTTGATACAGCACTATAAACTGGGAGAGAGAGGGAGGGCAGCTTCTCCTCCAGGCAAAGCTGCTTTCTCTGTTCCCTTTTGTGTGGAAGATTTCTGTGCTTTTAAGGATGAGCTGATGGCAACTTTTGTTTGTGGAACGACTGGAGGCACTAAGAACATATTTCCTTCTTGCCCGAAGCACATTTTAGCCTTTAAAGTCTATGGTATTTTACAGACTGAGGGAGAGGAATTTGCAGCCCCATCCCCAGGCTGGCAATCCTGATGCTTCTTTGTCATTTGAATGCCTGTTGAAAAACTGCTTGGCTGGCCTGCCTGTGGGATTAAGATTGGGAACTATCACTTTCCAGGGAGGCAAAAGCTGTGGAACAAAGGGCTTTTCCTACAGCTCTCTGCAGGTCACTTCTCAGTAACACTGGCTTGTTTGACTATATTATAATAATATAAAAGCAATATATATATGAAGAGGCATTGAACATTGAGCTCTAGTACTGATCAACTTTAAAACTAGATACTCAAGCTAAACCTGGTCAAATTTTACAGACTGTATAGTGAAAAGCAGGCTTAGTTAACATGTATAAATGTCAGTTAGTCAACAAGCAGTCAGTTAATGTTATATGTGATATTTCTGTTATAAAACATACCAAGCAACTGTGAAACATTGAAGAGCATTGGAGGGATTCTGGCACTGAGATTTTCATGGTTTCTAATAGGAAGAGCTGCCTCTCTTTTAAAATCTGTGTACAGGACTGAATGGGCACATTAAACATTTCTATGAGTGCTCCATGGGGTGGGGTATAGGGCAGCAAAGCCATTGCACACATTCTGAGCTGGAAAAGACCAGTGTTATCCCACAGCTGGAAAGGCTGCAGCTATATGTGGGCAAAGTACTTGGCTCTTTAGGCAGATATTCCTCCTCTGCCCTATGTTAGAAGATGCTTGCAAGATTTCATGGAAAATTCCAATATTCAGCTGGCTCTCTTGCTGAATGTTTCTGCAAAGACAGGGACTGTGTGCAGCAGGGTCCTGTTGTCCTTTGGCTTGGACAGCCCCTTGCTCTGCTGTCCCTGTCTCTTCAGGTGCTTGGTGGACCGAAGATGGACACTATGCTTTTAACTAATAAACATTCCTTTATGGTGACACACTGGTGTTCACGCTGGCCAAAAAAGAAGAGAAGGAAAACATGATACTTGTTGCACTTTCATTCCCCATGCCTCAATATGGATTACAATGAGTTCCTTAGTGCACAAGGCTTCTCTTGATTTAACTTCACTTTTATTTTCTGAGGAGTTAACAAAATAAACAGCAGATTCAATAACAAACCTTCCTTCTGCCAGCTGTTGAAATAATCTGGCAGTCTGGAAGAGCACCAGTGGAACAGATTAATCTATTGCAAACTGAATTTCACCATACAAACACTGGGTCTGGATTCTGTGATCAAGGATTCTCCTGATGCACAAGAGTTTAGGCACAGAGTTTGAGGCTGACAGTATAAATTGCAGTTGAGGGGACCAAACCTTGATCAAGACGGCAAACTGATCCTCTGGATCCCGAGGCCCATACGTTTGGTCTGGATTCTTTGTTTTCTGCAAAAACTTTCTTAAAGACGAATAGATAACTCTTGGAGTGGTCCATGGTGGCTCTTCAGCCATCATCTCCAAACCCATCCCATATTGTCATTCATTGAATGTTTGAAAAGCAATGTGTGTGGGTAGAGAATAGTCATCAGTAAAGCAGCAAGTGGATTTTCCAGTCTTTCTTCACCACCACAGGTAGCTGGTATGCCTCATAATAAGAACTGCATATCTCCTCATTTTCTCTGTGTAATACATGTATTTTCCCTAATGTCTGAGACATGACAGTGGTCAAAATGTGTTTAAAACAACAAAGCAAATTTAGGTCACATGAGCTGACATTAAGGTTTAACCCATGGCCCTGTACCAGCTAAAAGCAATAGTGTCACGCTGCAGAAAGCACCTCAGCATGTTTCAAGGGAAGGAGCTGTACCCAGCCACAGAGAACGAGGAGGACTCCAGCCCTCACTTCACATCGGTTCCAGTGAAGAGCAATACTAATGTTCTGAGGCCACCTACTGTTTAGTTTTAAAAGCTACATGTTAATGCATAGGGTACCGTCCAGGAGAGCAGTCTTTCCTTAAAGGCCAGAAAGTATTCGTGATTGTCCTTAACGAAGTCAAGATACATCACAAACAGAAATTTTTCTACTTTGCCATTGCTTTATGCCTATAATAATCCCCAGCTTGTTAATATGATTTTTTATGGAAAATAATTATTACCATCTTGATAATTTTCTACTTCATTAGTATCTTTTGGAATCTCTGTAAGAATACCACCACAAATGCCAGATCCTCCCAGAGCTTCCACTTTCAAGTACTCAGGAGGAGTCTAGATGAGCACAGTGAAATCCTAGCTCCACTGACTCACAAGCAATTATTCGCCTTTGTATCAACAGAGCTAAGTTAGGTTTTTTTTCTCTCAGTTCATCATAACTGGAATTTGCTGACTCCATGCTGTTAAACCCATCTGCTGCCTCAAGCTTGGGCTTTGAGCACAATGGATAAAAGAGGGAAAGGAAGAAAAGAAAGGAGGAAGAGAATCAGAAGCTGTTACTCACAATATGTCCTACGCTGAAAGCCTCAAGCTGAGCCTCTGGAGGTCAACCACTGCAGCACAAATGGAACAAAAGCTGAAACTCCAGGCAGGACAATCTTCTGCCTATTACTAATAGAATATATATGTAGATATAAATATACATATGTATATAAATATATATATGTAAATATATGTGTATATATATACTATATATACATATTTATATATACTAATACCAATGATTACTAATATTAATTCAGTTGACTCTTACATAGTGACTTCCTTCCATGTACACATTTGTTAAACATTCCCAGCTGCTATCCCAGTTCTTTTGACACANCACTGCAGCACAAATGGAACAAAAGCTGAAACTCCAGGCAGGACAATCTTCTGCCTATTACTAATAGAATATATATGTAGATATAAATATACATATGTATATAAATATATATATGTAAATATATGTGTATATATATACTATATATACATATTTATATATACTAATACCAATGATTACTAATATTAATTCAGTTGACTCTTACATAGTGACTTCCTTCCATGTACACATTTGTTAAACATTCCCAGCTGCTATCTGGGCATGGGCTCCCAGTTCTTTTGACACAGGTTTCATTTTTCTTCCCCTTAAACAGGGTCAGTTGAATGCTCAGCCCTCCTCTTTCATCTAGCAAGCAATGGGACACTGAAGTCTGCTAACATCAGTCCCTCTCACCAGCATCAGCTTATAAAGTCTTCAGTGAATCAATCGATTGATCAATCAATCAATTACCCATCAGTTAAGGCATCTTTTTGTCCATTTTACTCCACTAAAGCACTCTTCTGCCTAAACCATGTTCTTTAGAAACATGTAAGAATCTGTTTTCCAAAAGTTGCCTCTCTTCAATTTGCTGTACCTTACTGGCAAGGTGTACCTTGACTGATAGCAGGTCTCATTCAGAACCTCTGCTGCTGGGTGCAACCTACACATCCTAAGAGAGAAGTTACATAGCATGTTACACAGACCTGCAATCACCCATCTCCAAGGAAGATGAAAACAAATTGAGGCAGATGTGTTGTCATATTCTTTTTAACATATATAAAGTAGTATAGATATAGAAAATAGTAATTTAAAACCTTATTGTAATGAGTAACCGTATTTACTGAAGTCTGAGAAAGTCACTTTTAAGGACTGGAAATCTTCAGTTCTATATCGATTTCCTCACTGATTGTTAAGCAATACCTTAATATGATGGTGTAAGATGCAGTGGTTAATGAGTGACTGGGCACTTTGATATATGCATTTCCTTTCATCACCATCAATGCGAAATGATTAGAAACAACTTGCCTTGAATTATTTTTCCCTTTTAGTAAAAATTGTTACAAATTTTCTCCCCACATCAGCCCTGAGGATTTACAGGATGATGCTGAATTCAGAAAGGAATGGCATCTCGAACATGAATGATTGATATTATCAAGTGTAAACCCATTGTGGTAGTTTAAGCCATTAAATTGCTTCATCTAGTCTCTGAACTCACTGCAGGGTGTCAAACTGAAGATCAATCTAGTCACCACAAGCAAGAATGTACAGACAGAATGATCAGGACTGCTTAGTATCCTTAACTCATCCAAGCTGCGTTTTAGTGCAGCCAACAGCCAAGTTACACATGTAAATCCAAGAACAAGGTGGTTACATCAGACAGAGAACACATGGAATCGGACAGTAACTCATAAGGAGCAGTGGTTGGAAAAGTGTTTTACAGACTGCTTGGACAGACTGCTTGGACAAACAGATGGGGTTTTACAAAGAACCAGCATCATGTCTGAATCTATAGTCAGGGCAATAATTAGTAGACATATTCAGAGTGAATGTTTCCATTGCTTATTTGGGATACATTAACTCAGCACTGGAGTATTGCACCCCTTCAGGATTGCTTCTTACAATCTGTAGGTGATGAATAAAAAGCCACAGAAATATTTGAGGGCTGGAGGAAATTCTTCTCTGGGACCAAATTAATGAGCTCAGTACATTTTACTTGTTAAAACATAACCTGACAAATTTCTTGTTTCCAATCTATAAGACTGTCACAGAGGAGTACTGAGCTTTAACGAGTTAGAGAGAAAGTAATAAGAAGAATCAATGCCAGAAGATGGAAACGATCTTTTGCAAATAAAGTATTAGGCAGAACTTCTTATATTGGAAGTGATTAAAAAGAGGAACAAACCAGCAAGGGAAGAAATGGGCTCTCTGTTCCCTGGTATCTTCATATTTGGACAAGATGTCAGTCTGGAAGTTTTGCTTTAGTTTAGCACAAGGCTTGCCCATGCATATCTGGGTGAAATACAGTGGCCTGTGTTATGCAGGGCTTAGTGAATCACTGAGGATTTTACCTTATACCCCTAGAACTGTGTCTTCTCTTTCCTCCATCTCCAGATCGCCTGCATAAACACTGAGTATAGGAAACCTGAGCAGTTCAGACCAGTCATCATTACTCATCTTGTCTACAGGCCCTCTCCTTTAGCGCAGGCTGCAGCGATCTATTTGAACGTCAGGGTGCAGCTAACAGACAAGATCTCTCTTATCTTACGCTCATTTGGCATCACTTTTCACGTGTTACAAAGGTGCTGTGCAAGCACTGTTGCAGACCTGAAAGGAAGCAAAACTGTAGCTGATGCACATTTCTTTACTGCTGTCCTTTATCTTCATTACACTGAAAAAATTAAACGCAACCATTTCATGATCACTACGCTCAAGATACAGACCTACCATCACATCCCGTAGTAGTTCTTCTCCAGTCACAAGTAGTAAGTTTAGGAGGGCATCTTTCCTAGTTGGCTGAGTACTTCTGACAAGAAGTTACCTCCTACAATCTTCAAGAATTTCCAAGACCTTCTTGTCCCAGCAGTGTGATGTTCCCAGCTGATGTCTGAGAAGTTAAAATCTCCCATAAGGACAAAGGCTACTAATCCAGAATTTTCTCCTGTCTGCCTACAGAATAGTTCACCTGTGGTTACATCCTTGATGGGTGATCAGTAGTAGACACCCACTACCACATCTCCTTTGCTTTCTATCCCCCTAATGCTTCACCCAGAGGCTCTCAACCACATCATCACTAACTGTAAGGGCTGTGCAATCAAATTTCTCCCTTACGTATAATGCTACACCTCCTACTTTGCCTGTCTTATCTATCCTTCCTGAACAGCCTGTAGCCCTCCGTCCTAGCATTCCAGTCGTGGGGCTGGAGAGGACTCTCTTTTCCAATGGGAGGAGAATTTTTCTTCTTTTTCCCATGGTTTTCTTCATCTCTTAACTCCAGAAGAAAGTAGAGTGAAGATTGTATCAATACATGCATTTAAACTCTTATACAAGCCTAACACAAATTACATGTGCATACACCCACATATTTTAAGTTCCTCTGTTACAGAAGGACCAAATAAACCGCAATATACACAGTTGTATTAACAACCAAAATTTCATGACAAGCCATGTATAGACTATGAAGTTCTTTAATTGTCAGTTTCATTCTTTGAAAACCAACTGGTGACTCGTGGATGTTGTCAAATCATGCAAAGTTTGCATGACAGCTAGTGTACTCCGTGATTTCCACTTTCAATTCTACAGCAGTCTGCCTATGAAGAGTCTTTATATCGGTTGTTGATGTAGGAACAATTGATGTTAATGAGAAACAATTCACATCTCCTCATAATTAGTACTCCCCAGTCATACACAATAGCACAATCAACAATCAGGATGACATTTGCTTCAATCCATTTCCAAACTTTTTACCTATACTAATTACATCTAGAGAACAAACCTACTACCCATGTACAGTGTGTGTGCTATTTTACCCAAGTCATTGCCAAACTAAGGGGGAAAAAATCCTATCACTCTAGCTTAGTTGTCAATTTACCGTGCCCTTGTTTATTTTGTCAGCAGTTTAGTCTCTACTATAGTTAGTCTACAGTTAAACTTTCAATGCCAGTTCTTCCACAAGAAATTTCACTTCTTTTTCAATCAGTTTGCTTCTTTTTTAGAACATTTCCTAGAAGCATTCATACACAGTATGTCTGTGTATGTGTGTGGCTTTTCAATATAAAAAATGAGTTTATAAGAAAGATAGAGAGAGACTTTTCACCAGGGCCTGCAATGGCAGGATAAAGGGCATTGGTTTTAAATTGAAAGGGAATGGATTTGGATTGGACACAAAGAAGATATTTTTTACAATGAGGGTAATGAGGATACCCAGAGGAGTTGTGGATATTCCATCTCAGGCAGTGTTCAAGGTCAGGTTGGACAGGGCTTGTAGTAACCTGGTCTAGTGGAAGGTATCCCTGCCCATGGCAAGGGGTTGGAACTACATGGTCTCTAAGGTCCCTTCCAACCCAAACCCCTCTATGATTCTGTGGCACTCCATGATTCTGTGTATGAATAAACTGATCAAAACTACTTGCCAAGGGAACTGGTTGGGTCACCATCCCTGGAGATATTTAAAGGATGTGTAGATACGGCACTTAGGGCCATGGTTTAGTGGTGGACTTAGCCTTGTTAGGTTTATGCCTGGACATGATGAGTTTAAAGGTCTTTTCCAACCTAAATAATTCTATGACTTTATGAATGCAAAATGAAGAGACAACAAGGCATTATTATTCTCTAAGAAAAGGGCAGTGTCTGTAAATGTGGGAGTGGTTAGGTGCAACCTTTGTATTTATGACTCCCATTAGTTTTCTTGCAGGTTTATTTCAGCTTCAAAGTTGTGTTCTTATTCTTAGAATGTAATAAAGTTCCCTTTCAGGTAAGTTGACCAATTTGTACTCTATGGTGATCATTACAGCAATTTTCTGCCCACTGTTGGTATTTTAACAGAGTAGGCCAGAACTGCTAACAATTACATCCTGTGCAACCCCTTTGACTTCAGTAGGATTGCAAGGACTATAAATTAGTGCAAAAATTGGTCCAACCTTTGTAGTCTTCTTTTGGGAGCATATAACACATGAATTGGTACAAGAAAAAAAGCATGTATTTGATAGAAGAACAACCACCTGGACTCCTTAATAGCAGTATGAATACAATAAGTCACTTGAAAAATCAGTGTCCTTGGATTTTCTTGCACAGTTGAAAGTGTCATTTAAAGTGGCATGATTCATAACTACTCAAGTCCTGTAGTTCTGTAGTTTTACAAAGAGCATTTATACATTAACTTGGATTTAGGGATGCTGAAAATGAATAAGTGCTGCTTAGGGTTATTTTTATTAGAATAGATCACATTAATTAGCCCTAATATGCAGGGGAGGAGAAGTTTCTCTTGAATGCTCCACTCTGCAGTGCATTATTAATTTTCTCATTCTTTCCTTTTTAGCTCATTAGCTTTCAAATGTTATAGTTTAATGTTGAGGTGAAGCTAGAAGTATCTGTTCACTTTTCCATCCATTTCAAGCCACCTCACAATCATTGTCATGATTAATTCATATTGTCATGGCACCCACTCCAGGGCTGGGGTGCTATTGCCGCAGCTTGTGGTGGTAAGAAAAGAACCCTTGAAGAGAGATTTCTTTCTGTACCATTTTAGGACATTTTAGGGTTAAAGATAATTAAAAAATTATTTAAATCCATGTAACATTCACTTCCTAAATGCAAACAGAGGATTGGGGGAGAAGTATGCAGTGGTGAGATTATGGCATATGATGACTGGTATCTGGAAAGAGAACTGAACACTGGGAGATTTTTCATCCAGATAGAGCATTGCACTGTGTAACCTACAAATAAACACTGTCTTAGCACACTGACTTGTGGCCAAAGAGTTAAAGTTTAGCAGCTAAACTATTCTTGGGAAAAAGTTGGAAAAAATACATAGTAACAGTCTCATAAAAGGCTATCAATCAGACCCATTGAAAATGTAGTATGGGTACAAAAGGGAAAAACAAATATCATGGAATCATGGAATCAACTAGGTTGAAAAAGACCTTTAAGACCATAAAGTTCAACTGTTACCCCAGGACTGCCAAGACCATCACTAAAGCATGTCACCTCATCTACATGGTTTTGAACACTTCCAGGGATGGTGATTCTACCACTGCCCTGGGCAGCCTGTTCCAATGCCTGAGCACCCTCTCAATGAAGTAATTCCTAATATCCAATCTAAACCTCCCCTGGTGCAGCTTGAGGCTGTTACCTCTTGTCCTATCTCTTCTTACTTGGGGGAAGAGATCACCCACCTCCTTGCTCCATCTTCCTGTTAGGCAGTTGTAGAGAGGGATGAGGTCTCCTCTGAGCCTTATCTTCTCCAGACTACACAGCCTTGGTTCCCCCAGCTGTTCCTCATCACACTTGTGCTCCAGGCAGCATCACCTTGTGAGATGGAGGAGCCTGACTTTTCATTCCTTTCCTCTGACAGCTAGTTATTATAGCACCAGGGCTTGGTTCATCAGAACCTTGAACCTTGTCCAGTGCTTTAGTCAACAAAAATGCATTAAAAATGATACAGTAGAGTTTTAAATTCAGTTGTTATGTGAATGCATAAGTAAAGGAAGAACCAGATTGTGAATATCTTCATTGTCCAAATGCTGATATTTGATATGGAGATCTTCATACCACAGTGCCATATTGTCTATGGAAACCACATGTTAGCAGATAGAACCTGCACCAAGTAACTGCATCTACTCTTTCTAGGCAGCAACCTCAAAAAGAAAGATTATTAGAATACAAATACAAGTATTGTGGGCTTGCATGCATAATACCAGATATCCCTTCAGGAGCTGTTACCTTCATTTTGCAGGATACCTCTTTGATTAAGGAATCACTAGGCTCACACTTTCGGAAGAGATCTCCCATATGAGATTGAACATTTTGTGGCTTGAGGCTGTAAACAATTTTTTGATGCTATTCTTTCGCTACACACAGTGAATGTCATAGAGCTCTTGTCAACTGACATACAATTTCTTAGGTATAATTTCTCAACCTACCTGTAATACTCCCCGTGTCAAAGAAGTCTCTGTTAGATACACTGCAGAAAGTGTCTTCCTCCACCACTGTGCTAAGAATTAGAAGTACCAGGAACTGGGTTTTTTTTAAGGAGACAGCTGAACTATGTGAATTGTCTGAGAGCACTGTGGCCCTGAGTTTATTTGTTAAGAGTGCACTGCTGAAAGTATTATAGAGGAGAAGGAAATATTTCCAGGCAGGTAAGGCTTCTCCCACACGGTGAAAAACACATGACTCACTTCATGCTAATCACACAGTATTTTTGTAGCAGTACATGATGGCAATTTCTTCAGTTCTTGTCAGTAATTTACCTTCCTAATGATGCAAAAGTGTTGAAAGGGAACCAAGAATCAATAGATGTTGAAAGTCATTGAAATCTGAAATGTGAACCTAATGATGAATCTCGTCAGCTTTACACTTTGTGCCATGCTCTCTCCACCCACTCAAATCCCTTTTAGAAACCTCCAATTATTTTAATCCCTCCTTAACAGAGTTCTCAGAAGGGCTTCTCTGCCACATCTACCTTGCTCACAAGGCACAACGCAAAGTATGGCTCTGCCCCTGATAACGCATGATGAGACCTCACACTCAATGTATGGGATAGACACCATACTATCCTGTGCAGCAGTCCTTTTTCCCATCAAGACATAAAATGTACGTACACCACATTGTACTGTTGGGGAAAAGAGCTTATTTCAGTCTTGCTGAAAGCTATGCAAAGTTACAAAACTTCACATTTTTAGAAGAAGCTGGGGAGAAGATCTGCTGCTTTTCTGGTCTACACCTTCCACTCCTCTTCATGTCTTCAGAGCTGCATTGCTGCCAGCAAGTACCCTCTTTCCCATGCCCAGGTTTTGGTTTTTATTTTTAATGAGAAAATATCTTACAAAATACCTTATCTCCTGCTTCTCTGATCACAAACATCATGTCTGAACTTCAGTCTACGTGCAATATTGCACAAGTTGCCATAAAATCTGCACTCGATCCCTTTTCCCCAAAATAAATGAAAGCTTCATAATGGCTCCTTTGGCGAGTTGATGATTTGGCTCCTGAGTCTGACTGTACCTGTGGTTTACTCACTGGAAGCACAGTGGCCTCTGGTGCTGTATCAGATCAGACCAATATCCCTATTGACAGAAACAAACCTATGAGTATTGATGTGGTTCTGTCGCTGGAGGGTTTCCTTAGAATTCTATAAGCTGTACCTATTCATTGTGATCCTTTCTCTTCAACTACTGCTGCTTCAGCTTCATGGATCAGGCTTGAACAGAGCTATGTTTCCATCAGGCTAAACAGCTGACTTCTGCCAAAAAGCAGGAGCCTCACTTCTCCCTCCTGGCCACATGTTTCTGCTGCTTATCTTCTGCTAGCCATTTCTGGAGCTCCTTAACTTTTAATCACCCAGTAAACATGGTGGATATTCTTTTGCTATCATAGCAAGCCAGGTGGATCACAGTGTACTCAAGTGACCACACAGCCATTGTGCTCTCTTAGAAGAGTGAGTGCATGGTTTGGAGAGGAAGTGAAGCAAGCCTTGCCTTATTTGATGGATGTGATTGAATCAGCTTGGACGTCTGCTGAACATCTTGCAAGTGTACTATGCCTTTTCAACAGGGGCACCTTATTACATGACTTTGAGTCCACTACCTGGAGGTAGATGGTAGTCAGTATCTGTCTCTGAACACATCCTCATTAAGAACTGGAATGCAATGCAGAGATACAGAGCAATGGATTTGGTACTCAATGCCTGGCACCAGCACAACCTTTCTTACAGTATGCTGTGTGAACACCAGGGTACCTTGCTTCCTTAGAGTGACAGTGCTTCTGTGTGCAAAGCAGCTGGCTTCAAAGAACACATCTGAAGAACGAGCTAACTCCTACATATATACAAATATACGAGGTCTGAACAAATCCTCCATGCTGAGAAGGCTGAGGTCCCACTCCTACCACAGATATGGCCTTTAGGAAGCTGGAAATGTAGCATGATAATGACCTGCCAGCTCAAGTTCAGAAACAGGTCTGAATGGTCCCTCCCAGCTCAGTAGTTCAAGCATAGCATCACCCCAAAATACCTGTCCTGCTCCCAGTAATGAAACATTCCACAGACCTCAGCTTTGGGGTTAGCACTCAGCCATGGAGTTAGAGCTCTCTGTGCCTATGACATAGGTAGTCTGAGTCATGTAACCATCACGGGCTGCTAAGTGACACTTGGAAAAGAAAACATTACACCTATTGCAATGTTCCAGGGAACAAACTGTTCATTCATTTATATAGGACTTTGTTAGCACAATTCTTGAACAATATTCTCTTTGTATGAAGATTTTTTTTGTCTCTTTGCTGTGATAAAAGTTTCAGTGAATTTCTCTCTGGCCTATTAGAAATAAAAAGCTTCCAGCCTCCAGAAATTAAAAGTTCAGCAGGTTCATTTGAGAAATGCAGTGCGCGGCATCCTAGGAAAACAGTGATTGTGAACCCAACAAGTTCCCACTGTTACTGCCTAAAATAAATGAAAAAACACTATTTTACTTATAAGTTAAAACAGTGCACTTCTGTACTAACGACAGATAAAAAAGGAGGCTGATGCAACAATGACACGCAGGCCATGTGTCTCTGAACTCTCTTCCAGATCAGAAAGCCTCTTCATCCTGAATGTTCTCTTACTCTCTTCCTGGAAATATCAGCTTAGTTTCTGAGTCAGCGAAGACCACACAGGTTGATTTAATCATCAAACCCAATGCATCTCACTGACAATTTCCTCAGCACTGAAGGAGGCCAGAACCTCCATCAGACCAATTACTGCATCTCCAGCAGCAAAATCTGGAAGGAGAGAGCTTATCTCACAATCAACAATATAGGGATGGTTCTCTTCATTGCACAAAAAATAAACCACTTATCTGAAATTCATACAACCTAGTGTTTATAATATAATTTGAGATGTAACTGCTATAGCAAAACCTTGCATTTCCATGGCATTGCCATAAATTCCTCCCTGTCCCTCTGCCCCTAGATCAGTAATCTGGTTCTTTTATTTTGTTTTTGGTTTGGTTTGGGTTTTGAAAGGAAATGTATTGCTGAATTAAAATGAACACTGCTGAATTAAATGTGGTACTATTTACCTGGAGGGCCAAATTCCCATAACATGTTTCTTCCAAGATTTACCTTTGCTGTGTGAAACAGGCATTCTTTCTATTTCCCAGCATATTGTCCTTGAGTCTTTTTCACAATCATGTCCTCCTTATCTTGATTTAGAAAAGTGGTTGGAAGAACCCTACAGAAAGAAATTCTGCATTTGTAATAGACATACAGAAATTCTTGGCTCATACAGCTGACTAGATGTTTAAGAAGTTTGGCTCATCTTGCTTTTGAACTGTGGCTTATTAGAGTTAATTGATGAGCAATCTGACACAGAATGAAGCATGAAAATCCCTCCCTCTCTCTAAAGCTCTTCAGTTTTTATTCATTTATCTTCTGTTCTATGGAAGACTCATCAGAGATATGTACTCTGAGGCAAGGTTGATGTGAATCATCACAGTAGACACACTGCATGGTAGTAGTGGAAGTGGAAGCAGAATAGTGGAGGAGAAGACTTGAAAAACTGAAGCAGAAAGGAAACCCCCCTGAGGAACCTCAAATTGTCCAGAAATACTTCCAGCTGGAGACATTACTGGCAAGAATTTTGTCCCTTCATGAATGCAAACAGACCTTCTGGAAATGAAAACACGCGAAAGGGAGCTATTTTAATTTTAATAGTAGTGGGTTGGACACACTAGATTTAATAGTTATATTTAAGTGAGGAACCGTATAACAGCTAGACAGTCACAGCTATTTAAAGAATACTGTGTTTGGAGAAATAACAGTGCATTTGAAAGATAACAGCTTGGTAAGAGAAGCTGAAAGAAAGGGGTGAACTCCTGCATCATTTATAACAGATTTGAGAGTGTGGAGAGGAAGACACAGTTTTGGATGCTTTTCAGAATCTGAGTCCAGATGGGGTATCACGGACTTAAAAAGAGAAACAGAACTACTAAAGTTGCTGGTTTTAAGCTGAGGAAAAGCAATCAGAATTTGTCAGGCAGCAAAAAATAGCTGCTCGGAAAGAAAACACACTAATAACGAATATCTAAAGGGGGCCTATAAGGATGTTGGAGAGGGACTTTTCATCAGGGACCGTAGCAGTAGACAGGGGGTAATGGGTTTAAACTTGAACAGGGGAAGTTCAGGCTAGATATAAGAAGTGTTTCACTTTAGATAGAACTTTCTTACTGTGAGGGTGGTGAGGCACTGGAACAGGTTGCCCGAAGAAGTGGTAAAAGCTCCATTCTTGGAAGTGTTCAAGGCTAGGTTGGATAGAACCTTGGGTGACATGGTTTAGTGTGAGGCATTCTGCTCAAGGCAGGGGTTTAGAACACAATGAACTTAAGGTCCTTTCCATGATTCTATGTATAGTGGACTGCAAGATCAGCAAGATCAGCAAGATCCTACAGAATGTGCAAAGGAAAAACCCAGATATTCTAGGAAAGGATTTGAAAGATAGAGCTTGGGTAGATTTACAAGAAGAGGCATGATAAGCAAAGTGAGAGTTTATTTTGAGGAGAGCCAGCACACCTCTGAGAAGCAGTTATTTTTCAAGAAAGAAAAGAATGTACTTAAAGGATCCCCAGTTTACTTGGAGAATCAGAAACCTTTGTGAGAGCTGTTCAAGATACATTAAGGTGCATCCAGAGTATAGATATTACTTTAAGGACAAAGGAAACTCTCTAAGTAGGTTACTGTGGCTAAAATCTCTTGGGCATTGTGCAGAGAAGATTGCATCTGTTGGGACAAAGAGGTAAACCTCAGATCTTGCAATGGGAAATCATTCTTTGTGATTGAAAGCTTCTTAGCTGTTAAAAAAAAATAATAAAAGAAATAATAAAAGGCCAAAATTTACCGTTCTTTCTGCAAACAGATTACCTGTTGTTGAGTGGAAACACAGCCCCCACCAGGGTTAGGAACAATCTAACCCAGAGGTGCCTGCAATGGACATATCTATACCTGAGTGAGCCCACTGGGTCCCCTTCAGTGAAACAGAGAGGATTGCCTGAAAATAATTTCTTCTTTCCCAATAGACTTTACCGTAAGTATTTAGGGCTTATTCCTCTAACAAGCTGCAGAATAGGGTAAGGAGACATCAGGTATCCCTTTGTTCCTTCGTGTGGCTGCCTATAACTGTATTCTATAGAGATGGGAGTATCTAGCAGTTAAAAAGCTATTGTTTCTGGGTCAAAAATGTTTCATCATGAAAAATAACCAAAAACAATCACTACATTTAAATTTGAATGAGAATTGAGAATCTAATTTTTTCTTTGTGAACAGAAATTATTTTCAGTATTCTCAGTCATCTCAAGGATTTTAGGCACATTTTAGTCCAAATTTTAATTTTAATTCATAAAGTTTGTGGCTCAAATTAAACCTCTAAAGGAAAAGCTATTTTTGCCTGACAAAAACCAAATCCAACAACATTGAAATTAGATGTTTAGTCAGCTTACGTTTTCTAGATTTTCTCCTACAAGAAAATCAAGTTTAGCTTCCCTAGATGGGCACATATGGATAAAAATACATTAATTTCCTGGCAATTCTTTTTTATTTTCTTAAACAAACTATTATGTATCTAATCTGATACTGACCATCTCACCTGTCTTGGTAGAGATTTTGAGGTGATGTTAAGCAGAGAAGGACCTGGCTAGCCTAACTTCCGTATCAGTGTTTTAGGAATAAGCAGCTGGATATTTTGGCTCAATCCCAGTAGAAAGACTGCAATATCATTCAAGCTTATGATAAAATCTTTATCGTATGTCGGCACAGCATCCTCTCCGAAGGAGTTTAAATCTCAGCTGGGGTCTTGAAGCAGAACTCTGATAATAAAGATAATAATTGACTGGAAAGGAAGGAAAGCAGAAATGCAAACTTTGGGCCTATGGGATCTCTCTCTTGCTCTGTTACACTGATGGAGGTGATTATCTGATTGGACACAGGAAATTTTTTCACTATGAGAACAATCAGCCACTGGAATAATCTCTCCAGGGAAGTGATGATTCCCCAGCACTGGCCACATTTAAGATTCATCTGGACAGAATATTGGGACATCTAGTCTGAACCATGTTTTTGCCAAGAAAGGTTGGACCAGATGATCCTTGTGGTCCCTTTCAACCTGGTATTCTGTGATTCTGTGATCTGCCATGTATATTTTCAGGGAATAAAACACGAAAGTATTCAAATGAAGAAATGCAAATTGTAAAGTTTCAGTAAGTCTTGTATCATCTTGTGTTGGATGCCAACTTTTTCCAGAACACATGGATGCCTTGGGAATGTCAAAGGGAGAGACAGTGCCTTTTAAATGGAATCACTTCTGTCTCAAAAGTGTCTTTTCAAAGTTCAAAATGTTCATGGAATGCTTGAACTTGTTTTGAAACTGTTGTGTTTTTTACCAAGGAGTTCATCAGAAGAATGATGATGAATTCTACCTGTACATTTTCCCTCTAGCACAACAGAGCTAATCCACAGTAGCTGTGCCAGTTTAGGTAAGCTAATTGCAGGTGAATTGGTGCAAATGTTGAGCACTCACAGCTGCTCAAGGCTAAGCAGTCGCATGAGAATAACTGCTCCTGAAAAATTATCTGCATAAAGATGTTTACTTGGGAGTAAGTATTCAAGCATGAAATAGCTACTGTCTTTTACCTTCATAACATATATTAATCTGACTTAACTGCTAGATGCAAAGGGACACACTATAGAATCCTCCATTTCCAGCCAAAGGTTTAATAGAAGATGGAGGCACAGTAAAGGCTTTAGTGAGAAAAGCAAAGCTTTCTCTTAAACTGAGCTGCTCCATCAGGTACATCCTCTGGCTTGTCCTTAGCTCAAACATGTGCTGGTGAATAAACTTGAAATCTCCGCAGAGCCTCACCTCTGGTTTTTGTCCCTGGCCATTCTGCTTTGAACCTCCTATTGGTCTGGGCAGCAATATCACCCCTTTTCTGAAGTGCATGCTATAGTCTTAGGTAGAGCTCCAAAGCATTTTTCTCATCATCAGGGTCCCAAGAAAAGTGGTTTTTTCCTTGCTTTGTTTTAATCCCAAACCAAAGCATATTACAGACCCTCCTGATCCTTTTATAGCTCTGTTGGCACAACAGGGGGAAGGGAAACTGTGATGCTCAAGTGGCTACACCATGAGGGAGAGGAGGTTTGAAATTTGTAGGAACACTCATTTTAACATCTAAAAATCTTTTAAATCTTTTTACCTCTTTGGTCAAGGAATTTCTGTGTTTCCTAGGCTGCAGGTTCTGCTGCTGTACATGGTTCATTGCTTTTTAGCCCAAGAAATGAAAATGGTCCCATTAGTAGAAAGTTATATTAATTTTATTAGATTGTTATTCAAGAACATTAGAAAATACTGATGTCTTTATACAGTTCTGATTTTTAAGATGCTTTCTATTTTATCTAACAAGGATCATTGACACTCAGAGAACAGTTCTGCTTTCTTGCGCATTGTGAAACAAGTCACAATATTTCAGGTATATTACACAGAACACATTAAAATGAAAGACCTCACCTTTAAAAGCTCACAGTATCCTCATTGTAATACTTGTCCAAATTGTGATAATTTTACTTACAATAAATATGAATTGAATATATTATTCTGAAAGCTGTGCCATTAAAAAGAAACACATAATAATGGAGCAGCTTGCATAGTAATATACTGCTTGCCAGGAGTAGGGATACCTGCATTGGTCCCTGTATGCTGGTGATAAAATAAAATGGGAATACTAATGTAGGCTTATGCTAAAATAAAATACGCCATCAGACATTATGCTTCATGGGAAATAAGTCTGCTTTCTGCTCCTCCAGACTGCTGTTAACCTAACCTTGTGGGACTAGCAAATTTGTCCTCATCTTTTCTTGCATTTACTAAAGAGGTCACACTGTTCATCTGAGCAGGAATGGTAGAAATCAGCCTAGTATTTAGGGCTAGGAAGGGGTCTGAACAGAGATGAGTGGACACTTAATGAGGAGAAACGTCCTTCTCTAGGCACATGTGTCACTTCTGTGCATGAATAAAAGAACCATAATTGCCAGCACTTTATATAATGGACTGTTTTCCATTCCATCTTCAGCTTCAGAGACATTATTTTTCCTAAAGTTGCAATGATGTGACAGGCCTTTGCACTTAGCTGAGACTGAAGTGGTTCAGAGGCCAAGTTCTCCAGGGAGAGTATTGTCTCTCTCCATTTTCCCTTGTCAAGCATGCAGAAGTCATATGCATATTATTGCTGTCCCTTCATTGCCTTCCAACCACGAGCTTCTTCTCATGCTGCCTTGAATTTCATGGTAAACCTGAGATGCCTTCATCAAGTCCCTGTATAGGCTCCCATGTGATCAGAAGCAGACCCAAATGTTCTTTGGCTGGAGAGGAGTTTGCTTTAGTTAACACCAAAAGAATACAAGCTTTTTCAAACTGTACCACAGGAATATGTGAAGAGATCTGTGGGTGACTCCACCTTCAGAAATACCAGAAGCAGGAGGCTAAAGAGAAACATGGATTGGAGAAAATCATTGAAACATATTATCATAGAATGGTTTGGGTTGGAAAGGATCTCAAAGATCATCCAGTTCCAAGCCCCTGCACGGGCAGGGATACTGCAGGTTGTGCAAGGCCCCATCTAACCTGGCCTTGAACACTGCCAGGGATGGAGCATTCAGTGTTAGAACAGGCAATCTCTGCTGCAGGAGTAACAGTGGGAAAGGGATTGCATTGAGAAATTGGAGCCAATACCTAATAGCTGAACCTGTTAGTCCTTACTGTAGTTGAGGTCAAAACCACAGTCTGAATGACCAAGGGAATTTTATTAAAAAGGCTTTTTCCCCTGTTTTGATATCTCTATTTGATTCAACAGAGAATTTTAAACCCTAATTACTTATTTCTCATCCCCAGCTTCCCCCTCTCCTTGTTCAATGCAATTGCCTCACTCAAGTAGTCCCTCTATGCTTAGCCAATGTGGAAGCCCAGCACACCATGCTGTGTGTAATGTGGGAGGGGGTGAGCACAAATGCCCTTCTCAACAGTTGAGATGCTGTCAGGAGCTCCTGTAATAACACACCTGATGTTTCAGTGTAGGTGTGGGCACAGCTGGCTCTTTGCCTGTAAGTGAGTGGGTTTTCATCCACAATCAGGAAGTGACTTGACCTTTGATGAAGAGATCTGAGCTCTGTGCTTGACAGCAGGACACAGGATGACACACATGCTATTTTTATTCTGTGCTATGCTTGGTTTCTCTCTTTCTTTCACAGGTACATAAGGGAGAGGAACTCATGGATTTGACTGACATGCTTGGTAATTATTTTCAACCAGAGCTCACCAATACAGATATGCATTAAAAAACAAACAAAACCCTCCCTCTAGCCCTTACTGGTAAGCACACCATGTCTGCCTTGTCCCCATTGCAAAGTGCCAGTGCTGCTGGGGTGCTGGCAGTCTATGCAAGAGCAGGCATTAGACCCCAGCTTTCTTTTGTCATGGGTTCATGGCTTCCAGATACTGCTAACAGGTTCCTACAGTTTGCATCATTTTTCTTTTGGGCACTGGAAACAAAAGGAGCTGCTGCATGCTGAGCATTGCCAATAAAATCATCAAACTTGCTAGCATTTTGCCAAGTATTGCTCTTGATTGAAGCAATCAAACACAAAACCAGAAACCTGTGTGGTGGTTTTCAAATACAGCTGGTCCTTTTCAGCAGAGAGCACAGAAAAGGCAGGCCCCACAATGGAATGGATACTAGAAGGGGTTTTGGGAAGTCCCTGTCAGACTCATCATTATGACACTATCTGTACATGTTTGCTCAGACTATTCTTGTAAAGATTGCAGTGATGGAGATCCACGGCTTCATTCTTCTACTGAATAGCTCCTTAGTATCTAACACAAAATCTTTTGCAAACTCTAAATCTGTAGGACTTGCTCAGAACACAAGCTTTCTGTCTTTCTTTGAGCACATGTTGATGGAAAAGAAGTACTTTATTGTGAGGCAGAACAAAAATATACAAATTAAAACACAAAACCTGAAGAACAGAGCACCAGGTATGATAGGAGCAAAAACTGCTACCTTGATGTTTTGCAGGTCATTTCTTTAGTAAAAATGACTGCTTTCTGCATTTCTCTGGTTACTCTGTTGAACAGGCAACACACTAATGAATCAATCATGTCTTTTCAGATGTAGTATGCTTAGACAATACCTTTCAAACAAGTCTTGGCAATCTTTTAGCAGTTTAGTTGTGGAGGAGCCAAAATTCATTGTGTGCACACTTCTGATATTATGTTGAATCTTCTTTCATGTACATATGGTACATTCTTCCATTAAATGCTTCCTGAAAGTTGATTTTCCTTCCTCTCAGCTACTTCCTTACAGAGAGATGGGCCTGAGGTGGATGTGCATCTATCACTTAAGAGGAGAAATGATAATTTTGTCTGCTCTAGGGACAATATTACTCTTTGAGGCTTAAGAATCACAGAATCACAGACTAGTTTGGGTTGGAAGAGACCTTAAATATCATCTAGTTCCAACTCCCCTGCCATGGACAGGGACACCTTCTACTAGACCAGGCTGCTCGAAGCCCCATCAGATTTCTCCTTGAACACAATGGCATTTAAGTGGTTCGGTTTAGCTGCAACTATATGTTGCTATAAAGAAAAACTCGTAGTTCTACATCTATCAGTCAATAAGTAGCTGTAAACCACCTCTTTGTGTCTGAACCCTGAATAAGATATAGCTCCACACCTGTACTGCACTTTCTTCCCTTCCCCTTTCAGTAAGTGTTCAGAAGCATACTGAAGAAGAAGGAGGGCGAGGTAACTCAAGAGTCTCCTTTTAAGAACTTTTCATAAACAAGCTTGAAAATGAAAGATTTTGGGTTTGTTTTTAAAGCTGATCCACTGGTGCAAACTCTTCAAGCATTCTTTGATTTTAGAATAGTGTGCTGCCAAGAGTAAGAGAAATGAAGTGCATCCCTGCCTCCAGATACTTGCAGCATTTAATGAGTCATCTACTTAAATGTCAAAGCAGATGCTTGAAATCGGACTGTACTTTCATGCGGATGGGTGGCCTTGTAGCAGTCACCAATAGCACAGTAACTAGATACAGTAGTTGCAGAGTCTAAAACCCCTTTCCTTTTGCACAAATAGCCAGGCACCCTTGAGTAAAGTTCCCATTTTGTGTCTTTTCTATCTTCAGATCCATCCTCTTACTTCTTTCAATGTGAAACTCAATGGACCTGTTTCAGACCCACCTTCCTGTGCATAGAATCATAAGATAGTTAGGGTTGGAAAGGACCTTAAGATCATCCAGTTCCAAACCCCCTGCCATAAGCAGGAACACCTCACACTAAACCATGTCTCCCAAGACTTTGTCCAACCTGGTCTTGAACAGTGCCAGAGATGGAGCACTCACAACCTCCCTGGCCAACCCATTCCAGTGCCTCACCACCCTCACAGGAAAGAATTTCTTCCTTAGATCCAATCTAAACCTCCCCTGTTTAAGTTTGAACCCATTACCCCTTGTCCTGTCACTACAGTCCCTAATGAAGAGTCCTTCCCCAACATCCCTATAGACCCCCTTCAGATACTGGAAGGCTGCTATGAGGTCTCCAAGCAGCCTTCTCTTCCCCAGGCTGAACGGCCCCAACTCTCTCAGCCTGTCTTCATATGGGAGATGCTCCAGTCCCCTGATCATCCTCATGGCCTCCTCTGGACTTGTTCCAACAGCTCCATGTCCTTTTTATGTTGAGGACACCAGAACTGCACACAATGCTCCAGGTGAGGTCTCACGAGAGCAGAGTAGAGGGGCAGGATCACCTCCTTCGCCCTGCTGGTCACGCTCCTTTTGATGCAGCCCAGGATACGGTTGCTTTCTGGGCTGCAAGCGCACACTGCAGTTGGCTCATGTTCATGTTCTCATCGACCACCAACCCCAAGTCCTTCTCCACAGGGCTGCTCTGAATCTCCTCTTTGCCCAACCTGTAGCTGTGCCTGGGATTGCTTCCACCCAGGTGGAGGACCTTGCAGTTGTCATGGTTAAACTTCATGAGGTTGTCATCAGCCCACCTCACAAGTGTGTCAAGATCCCTCTGGATGGCATTCCTTCCCTCCATGTGCCACTAGTTCAGAAGCCTAATTTTTCTTTTCTTTTCTTTTCTTTTCTTTTCTTTTCTTTTCTTTTCTTTTCTTTTCTTTTCTTTTCTTTTCTTTTCTTCTTTCAAAAAGAGATCCCTTCCGTTTGCACAAGGGCACAACTACTTTATGCTCTGCTTCAAGAGAGAGCTGGAAGAGATTCAATCAGCTGCTACTGCTAATTTTCTGCAGCATTGCAATGCAGTGATATGAGCAGGGAAGTCCCCTCAGAAATACCAGAGACAGAGTTTTCATCAAAAAATTTCATTTTAGCCATTTCATTAAAATTCTTTAATAGCCATTGAGGGATCTATGAAACTTTTGCTTTTTCATATTCATATGATTCTGTTCATGTTTTAATCTCCATTTGTATTTTGGACTCCATAACTGTCTAAAATAAAAGTGTTTCACAAGTTAACTATATGTAAAAAAGAAAAAAATAATACTGCTTTCAGTTTGTTTCGAAATCACTGTTAAACTTCATGGGTCCCTGTAATTCTTTATATGTGGTAGGAAGCATAGTAAACGATTGTTTTCTAGGTATGTTCTCTGTACAATGTTTAGTATTTCAAATGTTTATAGATCTTCATCACAAAACATTTTGCTATTTCTTTCTAAGATGAAATATCTCAATACATATTTTCTTCCTGTACGGCAGAATACCGTTATTGCTCTTCTTTTCTGCACCTTCTGCAGTTCAGATAAGTCCTGTGTGAGACGGAAGACCAGAACAATACACAAAATTGAAGATAAGGGCTCTGTATGGATGTAGATAGAAGCATACGTTTACCTGAATTTTTAATTGCTTTCCTAATAATTCCTAATAAGAACTGGTTTTGAGCAATTTCTAAGCACTACATGGATATTTTGAGAGAAAACCTCATTTTCACAATAACTGCTCACAATGACTCCTAGATTCTCTTTCTCCTGAATAAAAATACACCATTAGAACTCATTATCCACAGCGTTAGAGCTATTTTTTGTAATTTGTAGTACCTGGCATTTATTGACGTAAAATTTAATCTGACATTTTATCATACAGCTACCAAGAATTGCGATAAGCTTCTGCAACTGTTTGCAGTCAGCTTTGATTTTGACTATCCTGAACTACTTTGCAGCACTTGCACGCTTTGGTACACCACTTTTCTGGATAATTTGTGAATACGTCAAAGAGTTCAAGTAGATTTGTGAGAGATTATTTCAACCAACCAAATCAGTGCTAACTTTTCTCTAATACTAGTCTTTGTCATACTTTCCTGTTATTTTAGTGCAGTGGTCTTTTTACTGGTCTGTATTTACGGAGAGCTATTTATAAAGGCATCCCAGTTTGCAGCCTTCCATTCCCCTGATACTGTTATTAACTAAACCAGTAAGTTTATTGGAAGTGCAGCAAATTTGTAACTGTTAGAACTCTTAGGGAAATTCTAGCAAATTCAGGTATCAATTCACAATGGGACAGTCCTGGCCCACCAGTAAATGTGTTCACCTTTAGAGAAAGCAAAATTTCTCTTACTGACCATATCCAAGGCCATGAGAAATCACTTAAGAAACCTAAGTTGTTTTTTTAAAACCCCAATTAAATGAGTAGTCTCACCCTGATTCTATTTGCTTGCTTTCAATAGAGTGGCATAAAGGAACTTCAGTTTTAATCCATGTTCCTACTTTGTTTATATTACACTAAGAAGCAAAAGCCAAAGCTTTCCAAACTCTGTGATCAAATATTTTCATGATGGAAGAATATAACCCAGGAGGATGCAGTGAACTACCAGGTGCATCACAGACAATACAAAGTGGCACCAGTATTTGTACAGCAGTGTTGCCTCTCTACAGATAATACAGCTATAACCATACTGAGGGTTACAAATGTCCAAACCACATTCAGCTAAGTACATCTCCAGAGTTGGAAGTGGTTAAAGGCCAAGTGGGAAGTGTCATACATGCTGTTGTGTTGTTGCTTTTCCCTGGGCAATCTGTATGAACACTGAGGGTTTCTTTTCTTTTCCTCTGCATCACACATCCCTGCTCCCAAGAATTATCCCTCTTTGCAGACGCTGGACAGAGCTTATGTCTTTTTGGTGACACTTACACTCTGGTGGCAACAGCCAGAGATTACCGTGCATTAATCTTGTGTGGACTTCAGAACTGGAGTAGGTATCCATGTACCAGTGTTTACATAGGTGCTCCAAGTCCTTACACAGCTGAGGCCAGATGGAGCTTTTGTCTGAGTTATTACAGCCTCTTCTACAGCCTTACATACCTAGGCAAAGCCCCAGGCGATAGAGTCTCTGAATGGACTCAAATTTTACTCCCTTAATTCAATCTTTTTTCTTCTTTTTAACTCTATTGTATTGAATTTTATAACAATAGGTCTGGTTTGGTTTGTTTTTTTTTTTCTTTTCTTTTGGAAAGAAAAAACCTCAAAACTTGAGTTTTGACTCTTGAGGGTAGCATGGTGAACAGTAATACATTTTTCAACACTGGAATCTGTCCCCAGTTTAGCTACAGATTTTGAGCATAACCCACCTCCTGAATTCCTGTTGTAAATAGATTGATTTGGTTCATTGAGAGTTAAGTATTTCCACACTGAGCTAAATCCTAATTATCCCTTTGCTGTAAGTACTTCATTTATTTTGGGAGACAATGGTACTCAGCAAAAGGGCATCAAAATTATTGCAATATTAATAAAGATGCATCACAACAGTTGTGGAATAAACTATTAGGCTTTAAATCAGAGAAGTAATTACAGGCCTATTATCCAATATGGCTACAGCTGCTCTGTGTATTTATACACACAATTGCTTTCACGTATACACCAGGAGGATTACAATGAAATAAAACCCATCAAAGAAAGTACTTATCCAGGGAGTGAGAGTAAAAGCGAAGATTTCCTTTCCATACCAAGAAAAATGGAACGAAGCAGCTGTTCAGTTATTTTGGATTCTTGCTCTTGGTTGACAATGACTAAAGATGTTGAGAGCACCAAAATGATTTGTCAAGATAATAAGTGAGTTTTTCTTCGCGGTCAGCATCTGTCATCAGAATTTCTGTTCCTTTCAACAGCATTTGGCTACTTATCAGGAATTCCTTTTTCCAACAGAGATTGCATTCTATTTGTTGTTTCATGTCAACCTTCCCCTCTCCCACCAAATATTGGTATATTTTTCATCATAAAACTGGAAATCCAAGGAGGGAAATGAGAAAATGATTAGTAATAGAGGATCTCACAAATTGTCTATTTTAACTGAGGAAAATTTGCCCAAGTAAGCAAAATGCTCATCAGCTTTTAGGAAGTAACTACCAATACGGCCATGAAGTCCGTGTTGCTCTAGCAGCCAATTTCCTGCAATTCTGTTGTGGCCATGCACAAATGCTTTTATCAGGTTTCTCTCTTCACTATGGTATTCAATTGCATTCTAGCCTAGTTCACAAGTTAAGTTTTCAAATGCTGCTTATTTACTGCTTACATTGCACTTCGGTTCGGGTCAGTTTCTGCGGGCACAGGAGGATGTTACAGACACTCTAATCTGCTTTCAGAGAAAGTTTTAACAAAAGAATCTAAATTCTTTGAGGAGTGAAGTTTTTATGCTTGAGTCAGGAATTGGGAGAGGGCAAAAGATGAAAAGAGCCTGTATGTCTAGCGGCAGTTTCATCATCAACCCACTGCAGAGTTATCTAGCTTTTGCTTGCACTGCATCCGGAGGATGGAGGCATCACCACCCTGTTCTTTGGGATGTGATGCAACATATACATCTAGAATAACAAGCCATGCAATCTCCTTAAACAGAAAGAGCACAGGGAGGAGGAATGCCTCTGCTTATCACAGCCACCTCAGGCTCCTGACAGCACCAGAGCAGTGGCTTCCAGGCAATTCGCTTCTCTCTATGCCTAGATGATCAAAGTATCCTGGATGTGAAAATAGTTTGTAGGACAAAAGCAGGTGTTTTGGGATCCTGCCATGACAGAAAGTCATGCTACAACTGACATCATGAGCCCAGCCTGAAGACAAGAAGAATCCCCTTGACGTGAGCAACAGAAACCATAGCAATCAGTGGTATATTTTTTGTTTTAGCAGAGGCTTTTTGCTAAGGGGAGAACTGCACAGATAGAGAACACATGGGAGGGCATAATGATGTCAAGGAAAGGGCATATACAAGCAGTTCATCGGTGAGCCACCTTGCATTTGTGCATTGGGCCCACATCAATGCCAACGTCACTACCCTGGTTTGTACATAACAGCCCCCACTGCTATGACTCAGCCAGGTCATGCCCAGAATCTCCAACCAGCCAAAACACTGCAGAGGAAAACTGTTCCTCCAACTTGACTATTGTTTCCTCCTTGAACCTTATTTTAGTTTAAGCTGCCTTTTCATATGTAGCTTCAATGTGGTTTCCCTGGGATATTCTCTGCCTTCATCTCATCCTACTTCTTTGTTTATATATTCTTCTGCTTCTTCATCCAAACAAGAAAGCAAAGGTTAGAAGGAGGATAACAAATGAAACTGATGCAAGGCCCAGCCTTTCAGGAGAAAAGGAACGAGAATACTGAGCAGCAAAAGCCAGACACAAGCAACCACTGAAACACAGAGATGTCTCAGTGTTAGATTGTACTTATGGCTTCTGCCTTGCTGCTTCCCTAGTTCCAGAGACTTGCTGTTTGCTGTCAATTTGTTCAGTGCTCCGGGAAGGAGGTCAGGATAATATGACAGATGTAGGAGTACTGTTTCTCCATCTTCAGCCTTTGATATGATTCTATGACATGAAGGAGAATTCAGAAGGCTCTAAATCAACAGAGAGAAGGATGCTTTTGATTGCCACTGAGGCAGCTAACCAACAGAACAGTATTTCGTGGGAGACATTGTTTGGACTGGATAAGTTTGAGATGAGTAAGTGAATGTCTATTATTTTAGTGTTCCCTAACACTACTTGACTACACTTTTATGAAGAGTTTTACATAACTCTTCCAGTTGTGCATACTTCACAATTGGAAAGGGGTGTTACCAACATGCTGAAAGACAGTTAAAAGGTCAGCTGAGAGATACTGACTTGGTTACAGTCAATTATAGAGCCATAAATCAAAATACACAGCTTGAATTTGTTTAAATTTCTCAGAATGGTTATGGAACCAGGATGAGTAACTCTGCATTATTTATCTGCAAGCCTTCAAGTGCTTATCAACACATAAATGGGTAGCTCCTTTTCCTCCAAATCCTGAAAGTCCACATTGACACTGAGCTTTTCAAGAGGCCATAACCTTGAAATTCAGTGACCTAACTTGATTCCTCCCTATGTAGAACTCAACTACTGGCTTCTGTTGTTGAGGCCCACTAGACTGTGGCAGTATCTTTATGAGAGCTTACATAGCAGTTAGCACAATAGTTCTGTGAGAGGCAGCAGGAACATCCAACAACAGTTGTCATTATGACAAATCCCAAGATGTCATTGTCATATCACTTCAACACATTCTTATTTAAAGGACTTAGCTGAAAGCCACTATGCTGTTGTCTTCTGCACTGCTAAGAGCGTAGACATTACCCTTGCTCATCTATATGTGTATGGGAATGTGCTGGATCCCTTTTTGTTAACAAAAGCATTCAGAGTCTGAGTTTTTAGTGAGTGCTTTTGACAATTTGAAGTTTTTCTCTTTTATTTAGTTCCTGTAAGCAATGAGTAATTCTCCTTAGCATGATAAACTCTACTGCCCCCTAAAATTCATCTCCTGTGAAGAAACCACGTCAAAGCAATGATCTAATGTCAAAATCATCCCTGGCTCAAGAAACCAGAGCAAACAAGACAGAGGAAAAATATCAGAAAGAAAAAAAACCTTCCTTGGCAATTTCTTTCTTCCTACGGAGTGCATGATGAGTAATTTCTTTGCAAATGCTAAATCCCCTCAGAAAGTGTTTCCGAGTGATAATGTTGAAGTTTTAGTCTTTCAATATTGCAGCCAATATAATGGAACATCCCTGGATTAAAAATACAGTTTAAGAAAGAAAAAAAAGCAGGTGGTAAAGTAAAAATAAAATACTGCAGATGATGAATTAGTGCTCATAAATCACCCCCTTCTCCCTCAGGAGTTACCAGCAAGAAGGGGAAAATGGATGACCCGGGGAACTACAGACCAGTCAGTCTCACCTCTGTGCCTGGCAATGTCTTGGAGTAGATTCTCCTGGAAGGCATTGCTAAGGTACATGAAAAACGACGAGGTGCTTGGTGGCAGCCAGCATGGCTTCACTAGGGGGAAATCCTGCCTGACCAATTTCTACGATGGGACTACGGAACTGATGGACAGGGTTAGAGCAGTTGATGTCATCTACCTGGGCCTGTGCAAAGCGTTCGACACTGTCCCACACAACATCCTTGTCTCTAAATTGGAGAGACATAAATTTGATAGATGGAGTACTCAGTGGATAAAGAACTGGTTGGATGGCCGCACACAAAGAGTTGTGGTCAATGGCTCAGTGTCCGGCTGGAAGCCAGTGATGAGTGGTGTCCCTCAGGGATCTGTGTTGGGACCGGTCTTGTTCAACATCTTTGTTGCTGCCATGGACAGTGGGATTGAGCACACCCTCAGCAAGTTTGCCAATGACACCAAGCTGTGTAGTTCGGTGGATACGCTGGAGGGAAGGAATGCCATCCAGAGGGACCTTGACACACTTGTGAGGTGGGCTGATGCCAACCTCATGAAGTTCAACCATGACAACTGCAAGGTCCTCCACCTGGGTCGGAGCAATTCCAGGCACAGCTACAGGTTGGGCAAAGAGGAGATTCAGAGCAGC
>NDXB01001761.1:39177-61036 GCA_002631895.1 Agapornis roseicollis | reverse complement strand
TCTCTATACTGACTCATGGATGGTGGCAAATGCCCTGTGGGGGTGGTTGCAGCAATGGAAGCACAGCAACTGGCAATGCAGAGGTAAACCCATCTGGGCTGCTGTACTGTGGCAAGATACCACTACCTGGGTGCAGAACCTGGTGGTGAAGGTACGCCATGTAGATGCCCATGTACCCAAGAGTTGGGCCACTGAGGAACACCAGAACAACTAACAAGTGGATAGAGCTGCTAAGATGGAAGTGGCTCAGATAGACTTAGATTGGCAACATAAAGGTGACTTATTTTTGGCCCCGTGGGCCCATAACACCTCAGGCCATCAGGGTAGAGATGCAACATACAGATGGACTTCCCTCCAACCATCATCCCAACAGAGAATGAACTTTGATAGAACCAGACAAGTTCTGCAGTAAAGGAATAATCAGCATCAGCAAGCAACAATTCAACACTGCACACAGCCTCTCCTGCTCTGAAAGACTGTTACAAGGGATGGAATCTGACATCATGGACAGAATGGACTCAGCACCATTATAGGGATTGGTCCATGTTGTAAGAAATAATCTTTTTCTCTCTGTGTGTGTATGTGGATATATATATATATATATATATGTAAGAGTGATGATATATTGAAAATGTGGGATCTGAGCATGACGTGAATGGTATGGAATAAGGGGTGGATACTGTCCTGGGTTCAGCAGTAGCAGTCGATTTTTATCCTTCTAGCTGATGCAGTTCTGTGTTTTGATTCAACCTGGGAACAGAGCTGATAACACCAATGTTTTTAGTTGTCGCTAAGTAATGTTTATTCTGACCAAAGACTTTCTGAGTCTCATGCTCCTCCAGGGAGGAGGGGAGGCCAGGGAGAAGCAGGGACAGGACACCTGACCCAAACTAGTCAAAGAGGTATTTCATACCACAGCATGTCATGCCCGGGGAGGTCATGGGGAGTTAGCTGGAAGGACAGACACTGCCTGGTCAAGCTTGTTTTTGGTGGGTGGTATCATATTCTCTTCCCTTGTTATTTCCCTTGTCATTATTATTATTACTGGTGGTAGCAGTAGTGGTTTATGTTATACCTTAGTTACTGGACTGTTCTTTTCTCAACCTGTGACATTCCTTTGATTCTCCTCCCCATCCCTCCAGGAGAGGGGAGGAAGGGGGGGGAGGAGGAAAGAAAGAGGGAGGGGAAGTAGAAACAGGGTTTAAACCATGGCAACTATCATCAGCTTCCAAAACAGAAAGTAGACTAAGCAGGCTGCGCTATTTGGGATGTTAAAGGCACTTTGGGGTTTTTTTCAGCATTAAGTCTATTATGTACCAACCAGCTAGTGTCATTGCTCAATCTGGAAATATCGTCCAAAGATAATTGCTGGATGATGTGACAGCTGCAATTCAGGAATCTTCATATTTTGGAGGAAGTGTGTGTTGCTTTGTGACTTAGTCATTTCTATAATCAAGTATTAAATTAATGATTTCCTATTTGGTTCCTTACAGAGGTCTGTGCTGAAGGGTTGATGCCAGTTCATTCCAATAACATGCATTTTAAACTTGTGTGTGCTTTGTTGAGGTTTTCTGTGTGTACAAAAGTAGTGGTGGTTTCCTACAAACATTTGAAATCTTAATAGAAATTCTCTCTCAGAAGAGTGTTAAGCCAACTTCAGATTTAAGTAGGTATTTCTTAGTCACAAGCTATGATTTGAAACATTTATTTTAAACAGGTGTACATGTGGATACAGATACACAAATATCCATCTGTTTTGTGTGTCTATCTGGAAGGCTGCTGTGTACTAATTATTCTAGTATAAGTGGAAGAACTGTTTCCCAAACTTGAATCTACTACAGCAGTGTTTGGGTAACGTGGGTATTTTTTAAGTTATCCCAAATCCCTATCTGGTGAAATAGAAGCACTAACAGATAAAGCTTTCTTCACTGTACCCAAAATAGGATGCCATTAAGGAGTAAAGCACTGTTTTACATGTCTGACTGTGGACACCAGGCAATATATGTCTGCGAAGTTACAGCTGTAAGGTAAACTCAAGCTGTAAAACAAACTACACAGCAGCTGGCTGGTACTATAGAAAGAGTTGTGGTGCTTGTCCTACTGACTACAGCTCCCTTTTCTACCAGCAGGGTGATCCTCCCAGCTGGCAAATGAGGACCAAATAGCTGCCAGTAGTTTGGTTGTCATGTCCTGGTGGTCTAGCCAAGCATTCCTCCTCCCTTCTTATCACCAGCCTGCCACAGTTTTGGTTTTATCTGGAAAATTTCCCCCCTTTTTCTGTCCCAGGAAAAGTAATTTCTTCACCCTCTGAAAGTTACACTGGAGAATCCAGTTCCCTGACATCTGCTAGACTTGTTTCTATAAAATGTGCTCTGCATTTGCCATCTGGATGTGTTGTCTGATGAGGAACAAATCCAAAAGCAGCAGCTTGCCTGGTTATTTATATCCCATGTGTAAACTCTGTTCTGGAGAGAATTCTCCAGAGAGCTGCAGTAGTCGTTATCTTATTCTAGTGATGCCCGCCATTTAGATGCTTTGCTTTTTGCTTTGAGGAAGGTGCCTTGACCTATTATGCAGCAGAATAATGCAAATAGACATTTCTGCCGTTACAGATGACACTGCAGGCCCCTATTGCAGTGTTGCCTGTCTGGGTGCCATCTTCTAAGGATAAGGGAAACACACAGCAGATACCTCACCCAGCTCTTTGCTAATTTACTTTTAACGTAGTTGTTTGTTGTACGTACAGAAATCTGGGACGTCAAGGTGCCTAAAGCAGCTAGAATTACTTGTAAAAAGCAACTGTTCTTTGGGACATACAGCTGCTGCTGCTGCTGTTCATACATCTTTCTTTCAGATGGTATCACTCATACTGTCTGTTTGCAAAGGCTTTGGTGAACCCATAATCTTACTTTTGCTCTGATGCTACAACTTTTGCATGTTGTAACAGAGAAGCCTGTAGGAGAAACCATCCTTTCATCCACTAGTGGTCCATGTGAAAACATGAATAGATCTTCTATCATAAGGATCATGTCAGCTGCCTTGTGCTGGCACTTAGGACATAGCTTCATTGCAGTTAAGAACCACGATGGTAATAGCTATGCTTAATTTATCTTTAACCTAACTATAGGTACTTAGGGTGCTGTTGGCAGTATGGACTTCAGCATGGGTTGCTCTAGCCTGCCAGGTTGCTTGCTTGGGTGAAATCCTTCAAATAAGTGAGTACCACCCCCTCATTACTGTTTTTGATGCCGAAGTTGTGTATACTCAGAATGCCCAGGGTACAGCTTTATGTGCTGCAATCATACTGTAATTGCAGAGTACCTGTACTCTAAGACATGCTGGTTTACAGTGTTGCAATTTTTTTTAAGATACAGAGACTCATTTTCATTGAGTTGTGGAACACAGTAGCTGTTGGTGGCTCAGCTTTCCAGTTCTTGACCTAGTATTTCCTAGAAATTCCTACTGATGTGCAGCAGTTCAGAGGGAAGAACAGGAGGAATGTATGTTCTCCATGTTTTCAGTATTGCAGCCAGCTTTCTGATTTCTCCCCAACCTGTACAATGCTTCTCAAGTGTGACAATAAAAGTGATTATGTAGAAAAGGGACAAAAATACAAGCCTTTACGAAATACTATTGATAGACTGTCACAACTTATTGACACATTGGAGTTCTGTTTTGCTGTTTATTAGCTGGGCAGTTGAGGGCATTAACATTTTTCTTAAGGTTGCCTACATCTTGCTTTCTTTAAACCTCAATTTTCTTGGACTGCTTTTGAGCACGTACCTTTTTTTATATTTGTCAAGATTTCTTGTCTTACCTCCTGGTTTTGTGTATTCATCTTCTTGCTCCGCTTGGCCTGTGAAATCCATTGTGTTGGGTTTCTTTGGATCTAGCTTGAAATTTAGTTCTTCCCCTTTGAAAGGCAACTTCTTTGATTGATATTTTCAGTCCTTCTATGTAAAAAAAAGAAATAAAAAAAATACTCCATCTGTTCTGGGATTAGAGTGAGTTCTGATTTCTTTAGCTCAGTTCCTTCTGTTAATTATGATAGAGTTGTTCAGATATAATTTCTCTTCCCTTCTTTGTGTTTGCTGAATTCTTGGGTATGCTGCATTGTATTACTGTATTGTGATTTTTGTTTAATGTGGCTTGCAATATTTTGACTAGCTCCTACAATTCTGTGTTTGCAGATTTGACTTTGCATCCATTTTCCTCCTGAGTCTGTCCTCAGGCAGTTTATGTGTAAAAAGATCAAAATATATCTATATTAGATATATATAAATCTATATATAAATCTAGAGTTCTCTTAAGCCTGATTTCAGCTTCTTCCCCAGTTTTACTTTCTTTTGCCATTAGTAAGGAAGAGATAATTCATTTTTATCTGTAGTTAGCAGGCTTGGCAACTGCTATACCTCCTAACTCTTCTGGTTAGGAACTAGGATTTTAGGTTTGATACTGCATTCTCAAAGGAATACATGTATTTTTACTGTGTTGTATCACAGGCTTGAAGATACACCATGTTCTTAGTCTAGCGCTTTTAATTAGACATACACCTGTGTCTTGAGCTGATCTGAATTTGAGTGAAAGCAAGATGCCCTAATACCATCTTCTCTGTGTTTTTATCAATTTCTCTGTGTTTTAAGTAGTCATAAGCTAAAAACAATCCAGTTGTCATCATAACACCGGAAATAAATACAATTAATGGAGTTTTCTTCTTTTTAATTTGTCCTCTTTTTCCTATTATTTGTCTTAATTAGAGGTTAACCAAGTTTAAATCTAGAAGGATCATTTCCCAGCCTTGTGTTGGCCGCTGGCTGCAGGGCAGTTGCTGTTGATGCTTTACTGGTCATCTAGCAGGAGATGAGCCAAGTTATTTCTACTTGTGTCTCATTTTTCTACTTCTATAATGATAATAATGATACTGGTTTGATTCTGAAGTATTTAGTTACTCCTCTGGTGTGACATCAATGCCAGGTTTTGTTCCTGTTTTATTTGTTTGAGTTATAGCCATGCCACAGTTTTCAAAATTATTCACATACTGAAAGGGATTTATTTGCTCAACTGTTGTAGTGGCACCTGTTTTGTAGAGCATTTGTAATACTTTATTTACAATCAAGCTTAACTTTTAATACCTCTTTCACACAATTTAATACATCTTTCCTCCACTGATGTTCACTTGTTTTGTAATCTCATAGAATGGGAGTACTAGGCTAAAATCAGAACAAGAAATGTCATAAGCATACATTGCAGACAAAAAGGGGCTTCTAATTCTTTTTAGGTGGCAATCTGAGCCAGATTTTGTAGATGGTACTGTTACACGAAAACCCAGACTGAAATCAGAGACACAAAACTTCTGTAAAGAATTTTAAATCTCAAAGATTCAGAAACCTATGGAATATTTTTTTCTTCCCTCTGGCTTCAAGACACTTATGAGTGTTTGAAGCCAAGCAAAATTTTAGTACTGAGCAAAGCAAAACAGGTATTTCAACCAAGCTATGTCTTGGCATTGGTTGAACCCCAAGCTCACAGCAGCAATGCTGAGTGTCATGCTACAGATACTGAAACAATCCTGAAATTAATGGAAATCTCTGTGAGCTGACACATTTATATTTTCTTCAGCTCCACCTGAGACTTTCATCCACAGCAGCATTTCTTTTCTTAAAACTACCCTCCTCAGTCAATTTTGATTTCAGCATCTTATCTCAGCTACTCATCCTTGGCTTCCTTTACAGTCAGTAGAGACTAACAGGCACTTCCGAGGTGCTGTTCAGCCTGGTTTAGATGCTTAGGCTGAGGTCAGTCATGCCCAAGACTTGTTCTTAATACATAGAGGCCAACTCAAAGGCAGAAGCCAACACTATAAAAATTTGTATCAGATGAATCCTGCTTCATTTGATTGTCAAGAAAGTCTTCATAGTTGGAAGAATTTCAAGGTGATATAACATGTTTTGATGCATAATCAACCACTTCTGAAAATCTCTCCTTCCTTACAAGTCTAAAGGAAATATTGATGGGGTTTTATCTTAACACTACAAAGCAATTGGTTTACTTCTTTATAATTAATCAGATCTGAATTACCAGCAAAGCAAATTTCTGACTATTAAATTCAAATATAATTAATGCATCAGAAAGCTTCTCTACACTTCATTCCTATAATGACCTTGACTTCCTAAAATTGTCATGAAAATTATAGTGGCCTTTGAAAGCAAGAATTCATGCAAAGCAAACCCCAGTGCTTTTTAAGACAGAGGCCAAGGGCAACCTCAATAAAAACAAAGTTAAGATTCAACTGGCTATCACAGGCTGTGGTTTAGTTTCAGCTGTCAGATGAGAAGAAAGATCAAGAGCTTGCTTATTTAGTCTTCCCATTGGTTTAATCATCAACATGACAAATTATGCAAAGGAGGCTAGTTTATTCGCATATAGATGCAGGATGGCAGAGTTTATCTGGGATGTTTTGGTCTTGAAGGGAAGGATAGGAGGGACATGTCCTGACTATATAACCACCTCTGGTTGGTTAATGGAGCAGCAGAGGCGCTTGGCACAGAGGCAGTGGTGAGCTTCATGTTCTCAGATGGAGGAGCAGTCCACAGTCACTGCCATCGTGGAGCACAATAACTTATTAAAGGAATAAAGACAAAACTGTACTTGATTTCCAGAATGGAGAGGCAAGAAATTCTCCTGACCCTGTCAAGGCTTTTCTGATCATGATGGGTCTGCCAGAGAGAAAAGCTCTGCTTGAACAGCAGAGAGGTGCTGCTCCTGAGGGACGAGTTCAAAAACACCAGCTCAGAAACATTAATAAAAACTTTTCCCACTGTTTCTTCATTAGAGCTTAAAAGAAACAGCATACTCCAAAGCACACTGGCAAAAATCTGTACACTTAAACCGTTACATACACATAAGCTCATTTCTATATAGTATTTACTGAGGGTTTCTTGGAGAATGAATGAATTTGTTAAGATTTAACCAGTTTCTGCAATGAGTAGACCCCATAAACAGGGCTTAATGTTTATTTCTTATTTCTAATCACCTGAAAGATTGTACAAATGAAAAAAAAATTATGTCAATCACCAAGGGAAATTACCACCGAAGTAATACATCATTTGATAGATACTCATTATATTTTTCTCCATCACAGAATTTACAAAGTTTTCATGAATCAAGGATTAATTCAAAGGTTTTTATTTATCTTTTGTTGTGAATGGATCCCTTCTCACTGGAGAGTGAATTAATTTATTTTGTGTCAGCTTTACGCTTGAAAACGAAAATCCTTCATGAAAGACCTGGCAACCTTTGCCAGAGGAATCCAGAGTGAAACATTCCATTGTTTAGGCTGTTAGATCCAAATGGGTTCTGCATCTAAGCACTTGTCATTTTTTTTTCCATCTGATCCAGCAGAAACATAGCAGTTTATACACTTAAATGTATGAGACTTGTTTGGGAGGAAGATTGTATTAGAGGAAGAGGCAGCGTGTTCCATAGTTTTAGTATAACATCTGTTATTATCATTCAGTACTGCTCTTAGCCCAGCATGCCCTTCCTCTAAATATCTTATTAATTAAACTGGCTTAGTAGGAAAATAATTAATACTCTTATGTCCTGTACCTACTTAGAGAGGATTTAGAAACTGAAAAAACGCTTCGTCTGAGCTACAAAGTGTAGAGTTGTGGGGTTTTTTCATTCTTGATCAGAAGCAAATCACAACTAAAAGGGAGTATCTGAAAAGCCTGTGCATAGACAGTCGCCAAAAATACATATTCTGTGTTCAAAATTCTGCTAGACTGCAAAACTAGTACATGGCTTTGAGAGGTCTTGGTCAATACGTGCCTTCTTCCCCAGCAACTGTTTTGGGAGCAGCACTTCTGCGCTTCTTCAGAAGGTCCTGCTAGCCCTGTTTAGCACTTGATCATCCAAAAGCCTCAACTCTAACTCACAAAATTGCTACTACTTTCATGATGTGGTGGGACTTCCTGGCCACGAAGTCAGTAGTAATGCTGCTGCCTTGCATAGGCAGCTGTTGACAAAGCAGGAGGGTGAGACAGTGAACCCAGGTGGGCACCAGTGAATTTGTGTGTAAAATGTGGATCTGTAATTTAGCTGTTCATGGTAGAAGTACAGCAATAGCAGTATTTTCATTTCGTGAACATAGCCACTGTCTATATACAGAAATTGCTGCTTTGCTGCTGTTTCACCCAACTTGATTTGCCACTGAAGGACAAGCTTAGACACACTGGGTGTTATTTGCTGCTTTCACTAACAGAAAATGTCACTTTTTTGAGGCCTATTGGAAAAGATGTTTGTTTCTGCCAAATTGGTCTTTGAAGTCAGGCAGGGGTTTAACAATCTCTTCAGTGGGAGAAGGCTTGGGAGGTAGCTCTAGCTTGGTTAGGCTTTTTTTGGAAGGTCTGGGGGCAGCTATTCTTAAGGAGAAAGAGGAAGAAGCTTGAAATACTGTACTAGACAGGGTGCCTTCAGCACAGGGAAAAGGCAGATCGGAGAGAAGTCTACAACATAACTCCAGAGTTTGATTGTTGGGCATTTCTTTTCAAAAGCTTTATTGAAAGTCAGTGAGGTGCCTATAGAGCTTCTTCTAATGAGGCTAAGACACTCTGGAAAATGCTGTGGATGTTATGTTAATAGTCTCCAAAATAAAAGTGTACCATGTGGCTGGCTAATAAGTATGGGGTCTTGTGCCTCAGCAAAGGGTCCTGACATTAATTCTGATCAATGCTGAAGTTTATAGGGTGTGTCAGGAGGGACTAGGCTTTTTATTAGCTACTCACTATACCTACTGGCCATCTCTGTACTGAAGAATACATCATCAAAACTGATTTTAAAAGTGGGAAACCTAAATTTATCCTATGGAAAAGAGCAAAGCAGAGCTGGCACTGTTCATACTAAGCCATAAATATCTGACAACAAGTAAGTTGCAATGAATGCAGTATGTAACTATAAGCAAAGCTAATTTGCCAAGTATACATGCCCCTGTGGGAACAGCCAACATGCAGCAGTGCCAGAAAAGGTTATACCCTCATTTTTTTTAGGGATGGAGAGAGTGTTTCAAAGCCTCTTTTGCTTTAAATCTGCCTTCGGCAGACTGGGGATGCTAAGTCCTGGTTCGTTTGTGTGTGCGTACATCCATGCTGGGTCTGATAGGGGAGCATATGGCAGAAGCAATTTGCCCTTGACTGTGCGTCTCTCTTGGCAGGCACTGGCTTGTTTCTCACAAAGCACATGCAGTTGCAGCCAGTCCTGCACATCACTTCTTGCCCCTTGCTTGCTGGCTTTCAGGTCTTTGCCTTAATGCATGTCCTTTGTGGCATTTTGGATAATTGGACATTGTTTTAATTACTGCTGAACTAAACAAACATGAAATTTCTATCTGTGATTTTGTCGCCTCAGTGACCACAGTCTCCAAGCAGCCAGTACAGGATTTCTGATGTTCATACCTGTTATAAATCACAGTGGCTCTCACAGAGTTCCCCTCATTTACACATTTTTAGGCGAAAACACTCCTCCAGGGAGGAGAAGGTACCATTAAACAGTTCTTTTTTTGCACTATTCTAAGCACCTTGATCTTCTTTGACTGAAATTAGTGGCAAACAAGTGTGGCTTCAAGGCAGCAGAGGGGCCAGTCCTCTTCAGTGACCTGAGGACAGCCAATGGCCTATGGTCTTCCATTGGTGCGATCCTTTGTGTTGTGTCTTTTCTTACCTTTCCCTCTCCAGCTTCTGCACTGATCGCCTTTTTCTCCTTTTGCTGTCTCTAATTCTTCTCAGAAATGCTTGGGTCATGTGTCAAAATTAAGCAATGGGAGTGCAGACATGCCCTTAGATCAGCCAATCTGTAGCCATTTCTGTCAATAACAGCCATGCTACAGCTGCAGGCAGGTTCTCTGAACTGCCAGTAGTCTTTATTTTGAGATGCTAATTTGCCACTGGCTTTAAAAGGAGAAAAAGCATTTTTTTAATGCCTTAAAAGGCATAGAGCCTTTTAGAATGACCATTTCCCTTCTTTTCTATTTATATGACCCTTTTCCTTTGCTTACAGCTTTAGAAAGAAAAATGTCAATGAGGCAAAGCAGAGAGGAGCTTATAAAACGAGGAGTGCTGAAAGAAATTTTTGATAAAGGTAAGTGGTGTTCTTTTCGCAGCATTAAATCAGATCCCATATATTTTTATAGTTGGATATTAATTATTGTAGCCTTAGGAACTGGCGATACAGTCCTGAATTGCAGGACTGTGCAGAATAAGGTCTCTATTATCAAATCTTTTTTTATTTCACTGTGGTCTAGCCCTCTCCACTGGATACCTGTGATAGTTACCTAGCAAAGAGACCTGAAAACAAATCAGAAATATAAAGCAATGGTTGATAGTTACACAGTGAAAAACAGTGAGGCAACCAGACTGCAGGGAGATGGAGTGGGTCCATGCCTGCATATGTTATCATTGTTTTGTTGAGTTACCCTGAGATTAACTACTGTGGAAAAGGGAAGCATTTAAAGGTTTTGGATCCTGATGAGCACAGAATAATGCACATTCCCTTGACAGATCAGAAGACATAATAATAATTCCTTGTTCAGGATAATTAATTTGTTGAGTTGGTAATGTATTATTTATGCAAAACTCCATTGTTTTGCAAACACCATTGTTATACACTGCTAATGCAACATGTATTTGACATCTATTACGTATATGTCAGTCTTTAACTGTAGCTTTTGTTTGTTTTGCTTCCTCCTTTGTCAGTAACTAAGGCAATTAATTCAGCAAATTATATAAAGACATGCCAGAGTTGCCTCTTAATTTCAGTAGAACTTATGCTCATACTCTAAAACCTCATTAATCCAAAGTCTAAAAGTCTTTAACAATATGAGTACAAAACCCGTTGGAAGTTGATAGAACTTTTAAACTTTCACAGATTTTAGGAGAAGGGTATACTTCATAAAGTCTGAAACATTTAAATCTGCTACCTACTTTTTTAGTATAGCTTACTGAGAATTTAAAAATTTACTAACCTGAACCATTTATCCTTTTTTGAGAGAAAAAAACACACAAACCATTGCAAAACCGAAGAGATGTGCTACTTGTCATTACGTTTTACATTTTTTTCCCCATTATATATTTTAGATGCTTCTAATTGTTTAGATCTAACATTGTCTGTACTCTCACTATGACCTGCTGTCTTGGAAGTCATCCTAGAAGCAACTTCACAGTAGAGACAACTCTTGGCAAATGGTTTGCCCTTCTCACTGTTTTGAATTGTCAGTGTTCTGGAGTGTCATACAGAGTGGATATGCAGCCATAAGGCAGGCATCCCCATGGCCATTGAGCCGTAGTTCAGGCTGTCACATTGTGTTCCAGCCCCAGCAAGGGGCACCCTGTTCAGTGCCGTGACCAGCTCAGAAGTCAGCCTTCATTCATCGCACCTCTGTCCAGGGTGTGACCTCCTTCATCCCTGCCTCACATCCCACACATAGCTGCTTTCATACAACTAAAGGCATCCCCAGGAAAAATCTTTCTTGTGCAGCCCTACCCTGCCTTCCATGTTGAAACTCAGAAAGTTTGTCTGCTTCACTACTGAAGCTCTGCAGCTTTCTCCATTCATCAAATAATGCTGTAGTTTGTAATCTATGTCATCTTGTGAAGCAGATGCTAAACTGTCTGGGGGTCCTCATCTGAAAAAAGAAATTAATTCCTCTTTATAGTCATTTTTCATCTTTTCATATCAGAAAAAGATGGAGTGAAACACATGCTGTTTCTTCCTATTTCCAATGCAAAAAGCAGAGACATCAGACTTTTTCAATGTCAGGTGCCACTGAAAGGGAAATTACAATGCAAAGCAGCTGGACTTTTTATTCAGTATCCTACATTATTTCCTGCTGGTTGCAAACACGGGAAACTAAGAATTGGTACCTCTCCTTGAAAGAAAGAGGTAGGGCAGAGAAGAAAGTGGTAATACACAAGAATAGTAGCAGTGATTGACTAGCTTTGATCATAAAAAGATACAGAGCAAAAGCAATATTTCCTTCAGTGGTGTAATAATCTGAGAGTAATTCTAATAAAGGATATTATATCTCACTGTGAACCTTAAATGAAAGTAACATTTTCCTTGTAATTCTTGTTAGGTAATCTCTAATCCTTCAAGAAAACATAGCAGACTTCAACATTTCATAGAAGAAGGCTTTATTTGATGATAGTAGCACTTTGCATGCCAAGAGGCAACTTACACAGACATTAGGTGTAGCCATAATATTAAATCTCCTTATCTCCCTAAGAGGTGGAAGACGCAGGCAAAATTAACCTGTTAGTGATTTAGCATTTTTCGTTCTTAAAAAAATCCATACAGATAAAAGGAAACTTAGTATGGATAGACTGACCCAAGAACAAAAATTCTGGAGCTTGCAGTGTGCTTTGTATTCGTTTTGCCATATCTTCTATGTTGAAGAAAACCAGAATGATCTCGTTTGCTTCCTTGCTATTTAAAATGACAGTCTGACCTGTTTGCTTCAGTATTTGCTGGCTTTTCAGAGGACTTTGTGTCATCCAGCAGGTGAAAGTTAGCAGAGTGCAGTAAGTCACAGTGTTCACACATGGGAGAGTCACTGCAGTCCAGCTGCTATATTTGGAAAACAAGAAATGCTTTTATCACTTCAGTGACCCCCACGCTTTAACTCAAGTCAAGTGAAACCACTCCAAACTGAACTGCAGAGCTCTTTTCTTGGCAAGGGCAAGACTCATGACCAAATCGATTTCTATCATCTTCCATTTCCAGGTTTCCGTTACTTCAGTCTTCTGAAAATGTAGGCAAAGGTTATAATTTTTTCAACTACTGTGTACTTTTGGAAAAACAGTAAGTTGAAATGTGTGATGAGGCACCTGCTGTTCTAATAGTTTGTGGGCAGTCAGTGCTGAAAGGTTAAAAACACAGCTTCCACCTGCAACGCGGAACATACCACAGAATTTAGAACTCACATTTTTGCTATACCATTGCTCCTATACATAGAAAAACAGCTTTGATTTTCACATGAAGGTATAACCATCCCAAAAGCATCTGTCTTTAGAACTGCTAACTGTCATGTGGTGCCAGTCAAAAATTAAATCTGCTTGTAGTATTTTGATACCTCTTTTTATATCTGAATGTAGATGAGATGGCCTGAGTGCGTACCAGTTGCTTGTTTTAGAGATGATGGCACAATGGTTCTTCAACAAAACATGGGCAGTCTTCATCTTTTACACTTTTGTATTTTTATACTCCCTACCTAATTAAAATGATAGATTCAGACCTAAATTTCAGGTTACCTGAATCCTAACAGGATTTGAACATGTTGCACTTATGTGCTAAGGCAAGTTTTGTGTCAGTATGTGATTATAAGTTTGAAGAACTGGCTTTGGTAGTGCAGTAAGGAGGAAGGCATGGTAGCCACTGAAGAGCCAGTTGTGCGGCAGTGAAATCATACGTTGAAAGGTTTTTAACTCCTCCAGAAGCAACGAGGACATCCCTATGTCAACCTGTCTCAAACTCCATAGGAATCCACAAAGTAAGGGTCTGCTTAGAGATTGATCCTAGCCACCATGCTAAGGTAGCTACCGAGGCTAAGGAAAGCCCCCTGGACAGGTGTGGACCACAGTTTTCCATCCCCTAGCCCATAGGGGCTACAGCAGAGAAGAACATGAATTTTTCTCCGCACTTCCTAGCCCTTCCCATCAAGAAGTAGTTTTGCTTGCCTGGACAGTCTTACTTGAAAGTAGTCAAGTTCTGAAGGAGACAACCCAAAGTGGATTTTGAACTCTCCAATCCTCATCATTTTGCCTCCAATAGCCATTTGTCTGTGGAAGGAGTGCGTGAGCATGGTGCTTTTCAGATATGCAAGAAGTTCCCTACTCCAAGGTATTGCAAGTGAAAAGACACATTGGGAGGATAAACGGAGGTCTGACACAGAACAACAGAAGGACTTGTCTGTGTCAGTCAACGTGATGCACTGCAGGCTGCTTCACACGAGGCAGTTTTTAAGAAGCATGCAGAAGTGGAAATGTCAAGTGAGTTCAGGAGTACAAACCATGCTTGGGGACACATGTTTTGAACATATCATTTGTGCATTTCTGGGCCTTCTCCCCATGCTGTTATTTTCATATGTGAAGGTGAATCAAAGAATCCCCTGCATCAGAGAGTTTCCTCTGAGGTCCTGTTTCTTCAGTGACTTCAGGTGTGCAGAGCCTCTTATATAACGGAAGAGCAGCCTTTATGTACCCCAGGTGCTGCAGAGGTCAGGCTACTCTCTCTGGTGTTGTCCAGATTCACACTCAGCCAGCATTACCAAAACTCATGCATTAGGGGAGGTCGTTCTGCATTAAGTAACAGCAGTCTCTGGGGAAACACAGCAAAGGATTTTGCAAGTGTGAGAAGAAAAGATTACATAGGTTATCACTATGCAAAATTAACTTTAAACTCACAGCTGGTTCCTGAAGACTAATTGATTCATCCATGTCATAATTGCAGTACCAGGAGTCTTTTAATTTTCAAGTCAGCTAACCAGAATAGCTTTTACTTCTTCAAAAATAATAAGTACTTTGCCTTTTATATCTGGTTGTCAAGCATGTTTTGATCCAGGATTTATTCACACTATGATATTCTTCACTCTGCAAATTATTTTATCTGCATCTTTGATCTGCTTTCTGTATTGGCGTAGCTTCCCATGTAGCTCTTTTTAAGCAAGATCTGACTTAGGGTGTATATTTCAGTGATGATTCTTTCTGATGATTATGTCTGGTGATTTCATTCAAATCCGAGGACAGGTTTTAGAATCTAAATGAAGTTTAGAGATATTCAGAAGTAAGATTAAAAGAGGTCACACTGTCAGTACAGAGAACTGTCATGCTTGTTATCATGACAAAAGTAAAAGCCAAAATTTTATCTCACATTTTGCTTTTTCACAACTATAAACTATCATTTGAATGCTGTCTTCTTAAATCATGCCTTGGGAAGCGCAAAGTGCACTTACGACAGTAAGATTTTTAAGGTGCTCAGCATGTTACGATAGGCATCCCACTTCATTAAAAATGTATAGGCATCCCACTTCATTAAATATGTGTAGACATCCCTCCAAAAGCAAAATGTTAGTGCTTTTACTTTGCATACTTTTTGCCTGCTCACAGTTACAGTCACATTTAGTCCTGCTCTGAATTAATGAATATTGCTAGACACAGTCACTGCCTTCTATTCAGGAAGCATTGTTCTGCATAAGAAACAGTTATGCTCTTTCATGAAACCAAGTAACTGAGACAAAAGCAGCTCCTATCCCAAATGTGTGAAGGTGTGTGTTTATAAAAGGGAGACAGAGCAAGCACAGAATGCATACCATTTCCACCCAGGCAGCTAAGTCAAAAAATCTTCAGCTTAAATACTGGCTGACCTGTTGTTTGATTTTTTGCTGCCTAGGGAAATAAATGGGCTTGTATTGAATGACCACAGCAGTTAGAAGGAGACTGTGCTGCAAACAATTGGCCAAAACCATCAGTTCTGATTAATGTTGCTACCTTGTAGCCAGCTCAGTTGATTGTTTTGAAAGCCATAGGTTGAGCTTCAGTCTAGTATGATGTGATTGTGTATCATAATAGCTCTCTAGGTCTTCAAAAAGCCTCCAACAAAAGCAAAGTCAAGACCTTGGTATTTCTAATAATTCCAAAATAAGCAGAGAACACCTTCACTCTCTGTAGAGAAGCTTTAAAAGGCAGAAACATAATTCTGAATACTTATCAGCTAATATACTTTCAGACTTGTTAATTGTGTCATAACACCTAAATGAGACTTCAGCTGTTCTACTCTTTTCAGTATTGTTTTTCAAAGTGTTTTTCACATCTTAGCGCTGTCAGGAGATAGTGTGCCCTTGCTTGAATGATATATATCTCTGCTCAGTACATTGAGCAGCCATACGGCTAATCAGAGGTGCCCAAAAATCAAGAACCAGGTCCTGAAATCCTGAGTTTAACTTAAAAAGAAAAAAAAAAAAACCAAAAACCAAAACCAAACCAAAACTGAAATGCATAGAAAAATTTGGCTCCTTCTTTGCCTACTGTTTGCCTATTGTTAGCCTTACAGGTCACGTTCCAGTTATATTTTCAGGCTTCTGCTCATAACCATAGGGGCTGAGCTCTTTCCTTTACAAAACAGTAATTGAGATATCGATGTAGTCATTGCCTCCAGGTACCAGAGTGCTGTGCATGACAAGTTCTGAGATAAAAATCATGCGGGTTGACACCATAGAGAATGATCTGATCCCTCACTTGTGTTCTTTGTTATTTCTAATGTGAAGTGGCATTGGATAGGAAAGAAACTACCTGCTGCTGTTACAGAAAATTTGCTCAGATAAATCAGATACTATTAATAACTTTAAAAACAGGCCTTCTGAATGAAATCTGCTATATCCCAGTATCAAGACCTTATACAAGGCAGCTATAAAAATTATTCTCTCGCTCACTTAAAATCTTGATGCTGGGAGCTGTAATGTTTATATTTGTGTGTCAAATAGGTACATACTTCTGTGATTTTCTTGTGTCCCTTATAGCATAAAAATTGATGTTAAGGGAAGAGAATAATTCTTGTTGGTTTTATTTCATTATTATGAATTGTATACTGTGTATGTTAGTATTCTTTAAGAAAATTCCATAGCTTCAGTTCCAGCCCGTTCTCATTCCTGACTTCCCAGCATCAACAGAGTCAGGGGTAAAACAAATCTGGTGGCCCTGGATGGGGCTGCATGGCCCCATGGGTGGAGGGTGGTCAGGGTCTATCTAGTTCAGACCATGGTTCATAATGACCACCCTAGGGTAAGCAAAGGATCAACACAGATATTTGGCAGATCTTTCCCAGATCTTAATAACTCCTTAGAGCAAGTAGAATGCTGTCTGACTTCTGTGAAACTTGTGGACAGAACAGACGCACATCTCCAGAACTGCCCTGCACAACTTGTATTTTTGAGCTACAAATCACATTGTTTTGATCCTTATCCTTATGCCTTCTGTATTGTGTTGAGCTGGAGACCAGGTACCCACCGAAGCTGCTCTATCACTCTCTCCTCAAGTGGACAGGGGGAGAGGAGATAAGAAAAGGCCCATGGGTTGAGATAAGGAGAGGGAGAGATCACTCACCAGTTACCATCATGGGCAAAACAGACTCCAGTTGGGGAAGAAATCAATTTATTACTGATCAAATCAGAGTAGAATAATGAGTAATAAAAACTAAAGCTTAAAAACACCTTCCTCCCACCCCTCTCTTCTTACCAGGTTTTGCTTTATTCCCAAATTCTCCACCTTCTCCCTCCCAGCAGTGCAGGGACAGGGAATGGGTGTTGCTGTAAGGTCATCACACGCTGTATCTGCCGCTCCTTCCTCCTCAGAGAGCATTCTTCTCGCTCTTCCCCTGCTCCAGTGTGCGGTCCTCCATGGGCTGTAGGTGGATATCTGTGGACCTTCATGGCTGCAGGGGGACAGTCTTCACCAGGGTCTGAAGTGGGATCTCTGCTCCAGCACCTGTACCACCTTGTCCTCTTCCTTCATCACTGACCTTGTCTGCAGAGCTGTTTCTCTCACATATTCTAACTCCTCTCTGCAGTGCAATTGCTGCTGCACAGTAACTTTTCCCCTTCTTAACTATGTTATCCCTGAGACGCTACCACTGTTACTGATGGGCTCAGGCCTGGTCAGCAGCAGGTCTGTCTTGCAGCCATCTGGCATTGGCTCTGTTGGACATGGGTGAAGCTTCAGGCAGCTTCTCATAGAAGCCACCCTTGTATCCCTCCCACTACTAAAACCTTGTAATGCAAACCCAATATATGAATACATATAAGATCTCAGTTCAGGTTCCTCAATAACAAGCAAGCTAATGGAGATAGCAGATTTAATTTTTAATTATTTCTGCTTATCTTGTTTATGTGCCTTACACTGTCATTCTGTTTTCCTCCAACTATGAACAGATGGGGAACTTTCCATACCAGATGAAGAAGGAGCTTTGGAGAATGGGCAGCCTTTGGGCTCTGGGCAAGTTCTGAGCTCCAGCCAGGTATCCCTGCCAGCCCTAGCAGAACTGGAATCAGGTCCAGCACCGGGGGAACCCTGTTCATACGAGGTGCTCCCAACCACAGAGATCATGGATGGGACAGGTAACATCTTGTGTACATTATGATGTAGATAACTGTAAGCTGTTTGTAACAAGCTTTTGACTTCTAACATTTGACGTCCAGCCCTGAGAAATCGTTGCTGAAGACAAAGGTCTTCTGTGGAGAAGGACTTGACAACATGCTGGTTGTCACTGGATGCTTCATAAGAAATTTTGACCGACTTGGTATGGAAGTAACCTCTACTTCTACACAGTAACTTCATTGGAAGGCACAGTCCCTGCACTTTCAGTACCTGAACATCTGAGAATAGATTTCTAACTCTCCAGCTATGTCTTACCTGTGCCAGTGAGCTCTAGAGCAGATTGCTGACAGCATTTTTAAACCCTAGGGTAAAACACCATGCATTTTAGCTGCTGTTTGGTGATGTTCACAGCATGTATCTTTCAGTAGCTAACACAGCCCTACCCTAGGTGAGGCTGCCTGCATGTCTTCCCCAGCCTGTGCAGAGATACAGCAATGCTATATATCTAGGTTAGTTCCTCTTTCTGCATCACTTAATGCTGAGAGTTGTGGACAAAGGTTGAGCGAGGAAAAGTGACTGATAGAAATGTTCAGCCATGACCTTGCACAGATGTGAAAAGCAGCAGGCCCCATGAGGTGCTTTTACATTTATAGCATAAGTTTAGAGACCTCCTGTTAACATTAGTGGTCCTGAGCAAGATGTGGTGACAGACCATCTGAGATGTGACATTTTAAGGCTCTTGATTTGTGTTCAAGATGTGTGAATATGTCTCAGAGGTAATGGGAAATTTGGCTGTTGTGTAGATGTGTGTTACTCTTTCTCTTTTTCTCTTTCTCCTCCTTTCTGTGTTATATGATGTTTGAGTGAAATCTATTAGTCGTTCTTAACCTGCCTTGCTGTGCTGCTTTTCTTGTCTTACAATGGCTGTATCTGCCGCTGCTTTGCTCGTAACGTTGTTGCGTCTATGATGTGGTTGTGTCCTCCAGTGTCTGAAGAGAGCCCCACATCCAATGAATCCAGCGTCCTTCTGTCCCAAGATCCTACAGCTAAGCCAGTCCTGCTACTTCCCCCCAAAAAATCTGCTGCTTTCCCTGGAGACCATGAGGACACCCCAGTGAAACAGTTGTCCCTCCTCAAACAGCCCCCTGCCCTGCCTCCTAAACCTATTGCCAGGATTGCCAGCCACTTAACTGGTAAGTAGGTGTCCCTGGACCCTCAGCACCCCTGTTTCCCTCATAGGAAAAAACAGACCTTACAACAAGGTTCTCTATGTCCTTCCTTCTCCTGTAATGCTGTTAGCATCTTGTTGTGTGTACTGGTAATGTATCTATGTTGTACCTAGGGCAGGGATCACGAAGCATCTTCAGACTATAATCTCATCAAGGTTGCTTCAGGGCCCTTCCACTTTCAGCTGTAATTTACCTAAGACCAGTGCTGCATTTCCTAACCCTTCTCACTCCTATGCATCGAGACTTATCATGAACACAGAAATTGCAGGATGTGCTTTGAGGGGAAAGGAAATATCAGGAAAATGCTATGATATCTTTAAATGTCTTTAATGAGAAAAGGAGTGAGAGTTGAGGGGCAAAGGAGAGTTTTGCTTTCTTCCTTTCTCCTTTTGCTCTTCTCCCCTTAGCTGCCATCTGGGCGGGTCCTTCTGCACACATCCTGTATCTTTCCATATATTTGTCTTTCAGTTGGCTCCTGATCCTTACACAAGCTATTCTGTCCCATGGCTTCTTACTATTTTGCTCCCTGCTCACACTGCCTACCTGACTGCTCCCCATTTCCAGCCCTGCTCTGACTACTCCCATCCCATCAGTGATGATAATTGGGCAGTTTCAGTTCCCAAAGACAAGGATCCTGGAGTCTTGCAGTGTATGCTGCAGTCTTTCTCTCACTGCATGGCAGCTAGCAACAATAGAAAATAAAGGCTCATTTTTCATGTTCCAGGTGTTTTCACAAGTGTCCAGGCTCTTTGGGATTCAAAGCTCTAAGTACATGTGGAAGGAGAATTGGTGTGTCTTCTCTCTCCAGTCTCATTTAGACCACTGAAGCAAAGGATGGATGCATCTACAGAACTAAAAAAACGCTCCCTAAGTGCATGCCTGCACCTTTTGAACAATTTGTTCATAATTGTAGCTGCCACGCAGGAGGTAGCACCTCAAAATCCTGAGTTCAAGATGAGATGTGGTGCATCTCTCTACTGGAGCAGCTGCTGTTCTTCTCACTGGGCCAGTCTTCTTGTGTTCATGCTGCCCTGATCTTTTGACAGCTGATGCGGGAAATGCTCACCCCAGTTTAATACATTCTAGATTTTTTTTTTCAGTTAATACCTATTTGATTCAGGTTAAGATATATACCAGGAAAGACTTTGTTAGGAAAGCGCATGTTCTGGTTTTCTCTCATCTCTACGTAGTCTCTTTATGTTTCTGTTTGGATGACCACACATTTCTGTTCTGTATAGTTTTGTTTGTTCTGTGTGAAGGCTCTCTACTTTCTCACCTTCCAAAATCTACACATAATAGTTAACATTTGTCTTATACTACAAGCTGAATGGGCAGTTCTGCAGTCTGCAAGGCCAGGCAGCAGTATCAATGGCTTCAGGTGAGGACAAAACTAGCTTCCTTTGATCTTCCATAACACTCTGTCCCAATTACAAGAAGCTGCTCAGAAATGAGGCCAACATGGAAGAAATAATGAAAAAGGAATAGCATAAGGAAAGGTTCAGGTACTAAATGTCCTTCATTCATAAGCCTTTCTTTTGTAAGAGAGAGCAGAAAAGTCAAAGGATAAGGGCTTCTGGTATGGATTTTTTTTCTGCTGGAAATATTGTATGAAGTCAAATCAGGTTCAAGCTATCCACATAAGTCAATTGCTTGATGGTGATGACTTTCCAATGGAAGTGAAACAGAACTGTGATTTCTTATACTTTGGTGGCCTTTAGTGGTCTCTCATCCAGTCCTAAATAAATTCTTGCATGTGCATATAGACAGATTTTCATACATGCGTATACAGAGCCCTCAGGGAAAAAGAACAGAGGTTTAAATTTACTCATAAGGCCCTAGTTTAACTGACAGTTCCTGGTGGAACTGAAAGCCTCATTTATATATAACTTATACATAAATTTTAAACTTTTCCTTAAGGGTCCATTTACTTTGGTGGTTGAAAGGGTATCTGTGTTGTTTCAGTGCCTTGTGTTCTCCACTGGTAATTATTTTAGTCTTGTATTATCTTTGGAAATGAGCAATCAATCCTAATGAAGCACCCTCATCAGTGAGAAGCAGAATTAATGCTATTCTTTTACTAATTACTCCAGAGACATCTTCAGCTTGTGTGTGAGAAAACAAGTAGAATCTGAATTCTCACATCTAAGGTGAAGACTTTTCTGTTCTTTTTGCATACCCATTTTTCTACTGAAGATTTTGTGAGAAGGTTGAAGGACAAATTAAGACACATTGGGCATGGCTAGTACAGAGTGGCAGTGGTTTAATGGTCTGGTAGCTCTGCTCAAGAGGACTGTGAGGGGAGATGAGATCTTGGGAATTCAGGTTCACATCTGAGAATGCAGAAGCACCTCAACTTTTGTCTGAAATAATGTACAGATATATATGTATGTGTACATATGTATATTGAGCTGGGATGTGTTTTAAACATACCTCATAAAATATGCTGACCACACTACAGGTGTGGTAAGCAGGAAAAAAAAAAAAAAAAAAAAA
>NDXB01001761.1:0-39084 GCA_002631895.1 Agapornis roseicollis | reverse complement strand
CCAAAAACAAGGTGTGGAAAAAAAAAAAAAAAAAAAAAAAAAAAAAAGAGAAATATTTTAAATACAAAACTTTAGGAAAGAAAGGCTTCCTGTCAGCCTAACCACCCTCTTACTGTGAACTTATCCCAAAGTTCTTCGATAAGGGCATGAAGACTGACTTGCAGGTTTTGGCAAAGAACTCAGTACAGGTTTTAGATATGAAAAAGAAACATTCCTTACCTCTGAAAGAATTTGTGAACCATCTCAAACATCTATCTGCCTGTGCCAAGACAAAGATTGGCTTTTCCCTTGATAAAAAATGCACATAAAAGAGCAGTCCTAAAATAAACATGTAAGAGCACATTTAATTTTGAGGAGAATGAAAAGAAAAAAATAACCCTCTTAAAGGTGATGGGAAGAGAGATTGCTCCTAGCAAATATAAATCACACAACCTTGGCATGCTTCTTCTCAAGGCTGAGGTACTATGGGGATGAGACTGAGCCAAGAGCAGACTACAGAGCAGCGACTGGGAGTGGTGCCACTGCTGCTGTAGATTCGCCGTGCTTTGCCTCACACTATCTCCCATGCTCTTGATAATGCTGCCTCCACAGAGAACTTCCCCATCCCAGCACTGAGTGTGGAAGTGCCCACACAGCTCTGGAAGACAGGCAACACTGGGAGAAAAACATGATCCTTAACTGTTTTGACAGCATTGCTTCACTGCCCTTTGGCCAGTCAGTTCCTGGTGAGCCTTCTACTGGTTTTTAGATTATTAGAAAATGTTCATGAACAGGATTCCTTTCATCACTTTCATTCTCCAATATCCACATGCAGAACCCAGGCATTTAAGACAACACTTGAAAGCCTCTTTTATTGAAAGTGTAGGAGGAGCTGAAATAAATCACCTGAGACCAAATTTAATTGGACTGCTGGGGTGGTCTCCAGATTATCATACAGCCTCTAATGGGCAAAAGTGACAAGAGAACTGGTCATGTCTGATCTGGTAGACTGCACACCCCGGTGGTATAAAGTTCCTTTTGATCTTGATTCATTAAGCTGTTACTCCTAACCAGCACAGATAATGTTTTCTGAAATTAATTAGATATTCTCCATTCAAACAACTGAACATCCAGTAACCCATAAAGTCCTGTAAAACATCAGAGAACAAAATATATGCCACTAAGATGGGATCTCAGTAACACCTGAGTGTATTTGAGCCCAAATTTAGCCTAACAGTACAGTAGGGTGTAGCTTTGGTCATATCTGGCCACTTGGCTGTTATGTCTATGCATTGAAAAACATTTTGCATTCTTTTGCTTTCTTCGTTCAAGATCTTGAGGAGAGGCATAGCATATTTTTAGTTCTGAGGCTATGCTTTCTAGCTACATCTTTGTAGATTAAGAACTAATTCATTACTAGAGGCTGACATTTAACATAGTAGGAAACATTACAAGTACCCAAAAGTTACTTCAGGTAATGCAAATAAGCTGAGGATGAGGTCTGAGAACATGGATGCCTGTTATCCTGCTGCATTGACACAACACAGCTGGTTGCTAGTTACAACACTATAAAAATATTTATAACTACAATTTATCCAATAAATATTCTCTACAGTATTCGTAATGCAGCAGTCAAATGTGTCTCAGAAGGCTCCTCTGTAGTTAAATCCAAGACATTTTCCACAGGTTTTCTCCTCTGTGACATTAACTACTGCTGCCTCCTCTGACAGGCTATATTCTTGAAGACAGTTTACAGGACAAAGGACAATTCTCTATATATCTCAAACACTATATGTTTGAGGGAGAAGCAACAGAGCACAAGCAGATGTCCTTCACCAGCACCCCGAGGTTCTCATGGGAAGTTGGACCCAGATGCAGTTGCTCTCTCTGTATTTCCTCTGCGTGCTGCTACCTGAAGGAGAGTACCTAGCATATGCAGGCATCAGGAAATCTTGTTTTTGAAACCCTCTTCAAGGCTCTGCACAAGAATTCGTGCAGAGCTGTCCTTTTCAACCTTTAGGCTAAGCATCTTTTGCTTGTGTTCTCCAAATTCAACTTGAACCTTGGATGCATATGTGGTGCACAAGAACAGCAAAGAATTTCTTTCAAATCTTCCCTGAAGACATGGCTGCAGATCTTGCTGTAGTCAGCAAGCGATACATGGCAAATCTTTGAGAACAGTTTTTAACTTGTCATTAGGAATCTGTTCAAAAAATCATTGAAATAAGAAAAGAGACTAAAGAGACTCCAGCTGTTCAGGCACAAGTGATATTCGGAGAGAAGACCTGAAAATGTAAAAGCGCTTGTCCAAATGCTACCAGCAAGTATCAGGCACATCATTTCTACTGCGGAGCTCCCTCAACAGGCCACGCTGGGGTTTGCCTTTTTTTTTTTGACTACCACTTCTCAGAATTAACTCTTTGGTTGCTATTTAAGCAGTAACTCATTAACTTTATCACAAGTTGCGTATACAACTTGTAGTTGTATGTAGTACAGTAAAGATCACTGTGTGAGGTCATACAGGTGGGAAGGAACCTCTGTCTTCCTGCTCAAAGCAGTGCCAGCTATGAGATCAGACCAGGTTGCTCAGGGCTTTGTCCAGATGGGTCTTGAAAACCTCAAAGGATGCCAGCTATGCAACCTGCCTGGGCGAATCTGTTCAGCTGTTTGGCTCTTCTCATGGGGAGAAATATTTTCCTTATCATCCGGTCTTAAACCTCCTTTGTTTCAGCTTTTGCCCACTGTCTCTCCTCCTCCCAATATATGTTACTGTGAAGCCTGGCTCCACCTTATTGATAACCTCCTCAAAGGTACCAGAGGGCTGCTGTAAGGTTTTACCTCCATAAGCTGTCTTTTTTCCAAGCTGAACAAACCCCAGTCCCTCAGCTTTTCCTTATAGCTTAGGTGCTCCAGCTGTCAACCATTGCAGAGACTTTCTATTCAACTCGTTCTCATTCTTATGTTTTCGTGTCTTTCCTAAGCTTGACACAACAGTGATCTAGATACAGTCGAAGGAGTGCTGAATAAAAGGAGAATAATTCTTCAGTCTCCTAGCTATGCTTCTATTCATACAACCCAGGAGGCTGAGGAGCTGGGTTCAGCTATAGCAGTTATTTTTCTCCTTCCTAGTAGCTGGTGGCTCCTGTTTGGCATCACAAGGAGTCCAGAAAGAGCGCTTCTGCCACTGGCAGGATAGCAAAACAAAGCCAGCTCTGCCACAAGCCCAGGATTCCCAGGTATGTCCTCTTTCTGCAGTAGTTGTGCTGGGACATAATTTGAGGATTTTAGTGACCTGACCTGCTTGTCACAGGTCTGATGTGCAGCAAACATTGTGGCATCCACAACCGTATTGTAAATAATTTATTGTCATCAGCAGTCAAAAGGTTGATGTGTAACATCTCTTTCATCAGTTCTGGCACAGTTATTATTTAACCATGCACAGTGCAGAGTGGTCACAATCCTGCTGGGAACCAACATCTTGCAAAATTGCTCATTATTCTCTTGAGCATGAAAAACCTCACCAAAAGAGATTGATCAGCCTTGCACACCTGGCTTCAAACAGTTTGCTTTTTTTCTGTCACATGAGTGCTTTGTGCAATGATTTAAGACTCTGGGAATGTTCCACTGAGAAGATACTTATCACAGATTCCTTGTTCATATTTCCACTGTCCAGCTTCTCATTCACTTACAGATGTCCATGTCTGATGGATGTTCCATGCTGGAGACAACAACTTGTTTCCACCCCTGGTTCATAAATCACATACATTGTGAAATTAAAGTAAACAGAGGAAAGAACTGTAAAACGCAGTCATCTCACTCTTCCACACAGGGCAATGTTGTTCCCTCCTTTACTCCAGATGATGATAGTGCAATTTCCAGCAGTGTCCCTGGAGCCCATGGATTTGAGCAGGACCTCATTTGTTCAGCACATTCACTGGTCTGACCACACAGTAGAACTGGCAGGACAAGGTCTTGGTTACTGGTGTTGGTGAAGATATAGTTACGTTTCCGAGGAAATGGGTCAAACTCTCCTCCCATTGCAGTCATTCTCCTTTAACGAGCAACTAGCATTCTCCTGAAGGTAAAGGGCACACAAGTAGATTTAATGCCTCTGGTTCCTTTTCAAGGTTCTATTTAGGTATTAGGACCATATTCAGACAGGCTCAAGAACTTGGGTGAGACATAGTCAGTCTGAATAAAACCTTACATTAAAAATAATGGATGAGATTTTTGGCGGGTGTCCAGTGGAGTCACCCAGCACCAATGCTGCTGAAAATACGTTGATGTGAATGATTTCCTTGAATTTAAGTGGAACCTGAAGGTCTGTACCTTTGTTGTGAAGAGTGGAAAACAGAGTATTCATATTTGATTCATGATGGAGTATGTAATTACTCAGGATAATTAAGCTAATTTGGAATGTGCAAAATGGAAGTGCAGGTCTTAGTGTAGTCTTTGTAATTCACGACCAACTCTGGAAGTGAAATTGCCTGGAGCACAAATGTATAAAAACACTTTGATACTGCAAATCCCATAGGAGCCTTATTCTCGGGGCTGTATGCAATTTACTCTTTACTCATTCTGTTACTTACCTTTTATTGAAGGTGTGCATTCTTTTATGCAGGATACAAAGATACACAGATAATATGTTTGCAAGAAAAACTTGATAACTCACAGATCTTCCTGTGCTTGAATGGAAAATCCTGAAAGTCTTTTTGTTTATTTGTTTGGTTTTTTTCCCACTACTGTACAGAAAGCAGCCTGCTTTAGAGGAGAGGGCACTGCCCTGTGCTTCTGCAATCCCATCAGTTTGATTTTTGTCTTGGTGGACCCATCAGAAGAATTTTTGCCCTCAAGAAATAACACATCAAGTGAATATGATATTACATTGAAAGCCAAAAGACTTGGATTCTATTTTCTATAACCCTGCAGAGCAGCATCTTACTCCCAAGTTTTCTTGGGTCAAAAGAAAATGTTGGGCCTTCAGTTACCATGTTACATCAAGAAAAGTGGTGGCCAAAGATATGCAAACCTTGCCCACAGAGCTGCATTACAGAGCCAAGTGTCTGCAGTAATCCAGACTGGAAATGGCCTGGCCTTCCTCCTAAACACAAACTCACAACTGTGAGTTGCAGCTTAGTGTGCATTGTGACCATTTCCCACACTCATCTTGGTAACTGCAAGCCCTCCCATTATTTTTTCTCCCTTCTGAAAATATTTCACAGTATATCTCCAAAAATCTCCATTGTGCAGTTGAGTCTTGGCAGAGAGTTTACTTGTGGACCTCTCATTGATTTCTTGTGGAAGTCAGCAAAGTCTTTGCCTGGCAGGACAACTGTGTGATTCAGTGAACTTGCCTAGAGTTAAAAAAGTTAAAATTCAGTGCATGAGTTCAGAGAAAAGTGCCTGCCAAGTTTTCTATAAAAGAATTCATTAATCTAACAATCTTCTGCCCTTTATCATCTTTTCCTCCTGTACCATTTGTTTTCCAAACCACTCCTGTTTAATATTCAACACTATTGCTTTTCTCTTATGCCTGTAATGTAATTTTTACCACAAGATGTTATGCACATTACAAAGCTGTAAGTAATGTGACTTGTAGTAATTACACTGCAGTGTCCGAGAAACACCAGGAATTCCTGAGCTTTTGCTCCAGAACTGATGGTGGTGAGTCATCCTGTAACTTCAGATATGGAATTGCTCTCCCCCTTCTTACATGCCTGTTGTGTGGGAGAAATTGCACTTACCTCACATGGCTGTTTTGGAGGATTAGAGCTTTAAAGCATCAAAGTGTGCCACGAACCTTGTTAAGCATTGCTTAATGTGTTTATTAAGGGACATGCACAGCCCTGGGATGTTTTTTGTGAGACTCAGAAGGGCTGCAAAACAACAGTATTGTTTCTGAAGACTGTACTGAGCACACACTATGCAGAGTTGACTAGCAACCTCAGTACCTACTCACCCAGGCAGATACTCTGATCTCCACCTTACTGACATGAAAATTAACATCGGGGCCTCTCTTTCTTCTGTTTTAGATCCTGGCGCTCCTGTGAAACTGCCTTGTATGCCAGTTAAACTGTCACCTCCACTACCTCCAAAGAAAGTCATGATTTGCATGCCTTTAGGGGGGCCAGACCTCTCTCTCTCATCCTATTCCACACAGAAGAGCTCCCAGCAGCCTTTGACCCAGCACCATCACACTGTCCTGCCATCCCAGTTAGCAGCTCACCAGCACCAGCTCCAGTACGGCAGCCACAGCCAGCATCTGCCTTCTGGGTCCAGCACATTGCCCATTCACCCTTCAGGGTGCCGGATGATAGAGGAACTGAACAAAACACTAGCCATGACCATGCAAAGGCTAGAAAGGTAATGGATCAACTTTTTAAATTGCATATTGATGTACAGTGTTTCCTGCTAAATTCAGTATCAATATCGCCACTTGAGTTATGTTGATAGTACTTGAATGAGGCCTCTCTTCCGGGCTCTAAAAACTTCAGGACACAGTCATTGCTGGAGAAACAAAGACAGGGAGAGAACATTTCCAGGCTTGTTTGACAAGGTTATGGCAGAAAGGAGCAAAATACAAAATTTCCTGAACCCTGTTGTCCTGTTTGAGAAAGTAAGTAATGCAGTCAGTGGAGAAGATTTTGATAAGGCATGACTGGCTTGCAGTATATACTGCAGAGTGCATAACTTCAGAGCTCCATTTATGTGGAGGATTGTCAAATCAAGGAAAAGAAATGAAAGATTCAGAAAAGAGTGGTAAAAAACAAATGTGCCACTCAACCGGGGCATCTGATTAGTATTACCAGTTAGCTTGAACCAACCTATGAGGCCCTTCTACAAGTCACTCAGAGGGGGTTTAGTACAGTATTGTAATTATTTCAATTAATTTAAATTAAACTGTATGCTTGATGTTAAAATAAGTATTTAATCCATTCCACAGGACCTACCTTCTTAGCCATTTACATCTAGAGGAAGGTAGTTCCTCTTACCCACTTCGGGGCTGTTTTCTGTTACTGTCACCTATGAGTATCTCTGAATTCTGCTCCAAACAGCCTAAGTGATGATTTGGTATAAATGCAAGCTGTTCTCATAGACTGCAAGATCAGCAAGTTTTGGAAAATCTGGGTTTTTTTGTAGAGGAAAATTGAGCAAGTTCCAGAGTAAGGAAGGTAGTCCAAAAATATACGTATTCTATTTAGTACCAAGGGCAGCTTTGTATCCAGCTCATTCTAGGAGTATCAGATCAACCTTCTGTTAGACAGAAAGCTAAAGTATTTGGTCTGATAGGCAAAATGACAGTACCTCCTTGTGATAATGTTAACTTCATTATATTGCACAGTTGAAACTAATGTGATTAGAGATGGCAGATTCTTCTTACTGCATGAAAAACAGTCAAGGGAGCAGAGCTATCCCACACTGCCAGTTTATTTTTGTACCAGGATAGTGAGATCTTTGTGATTACATCAGGGGAGCTAATGTTTCTGCAGGAATTCTGTGCTGGGGAAAACTGCTAGGGCTATGGGGGAGATACCTAGTTCTATCAATAAAGTGGCTGTAGTTGTAGGACTGGAAAGCATCCACATAACCGTGTATGCCGGTGATTACCACTTACACTTACATTGCCAGCAGGGCTTGTCAGGTACATCTGTATCGCTCCAAAATGTGGTGCATCAAGCACAGAGGGTAGCTAGTGTCTCCTAAAGGTTCCTTTGGGGCTGCACTGCCTTTGCTATTCCCAGCATAGGTTGGATATCTCACTCTCTAGCTCACATGCCCAGTGCTCAGTGACATCTCTCAGAGTATGACTTCACTGTGACATCTGTTGGCCCATAGCAATGAATGCTCCAGTTTCTAGGCATCCATCATGTTTATGTCTGCAAATACATTTAATTGATTTAAAGGAAGTAATGTTGTTTGGTTTTAACTACTAATTTGAAGCTGAAGCTATAATGCTTGTTAAAAAATTAATAAGCAAGGATTTGTTTCCCAATATGCAACAAATGCTTCCCTTTGAAGAAGAAAATAAGAAAAGGCTGTAGCACTGATATTTCACATTTAAAGTGAAATAAATCCTTGTTCATGATATTGCAGACAGTTGATTTTTATAGCCCTGTTGTGTTGATTAACTGTTATTTCATGAAATAAAATAGACTGCTTCAGTTATTCTCCTTGACAAAACAAATCAATAACATTTGCATTCACAAGGGAGAAAATAGCTGATGACTGTTTCCTCTGCAACAGCAATCGTTATTTTCATAGTATTTAGAGGCAAAAGGATTTCAGAGTATATAAAGGTCTGTGGAGTTGACACTTGGTGTTAAATTCTTAAATTGCCTTTTCAAGCCACATTATGATCTTAGTAAACTGGTTGATTCATCTTGAAGATTTCTGCAGATTTATAAAATATATGTATTTAACTTTTGAGAGGATTATTTGCACCAAAGGTCTCTGTTTTCTAGTATTTTTGACAGTAGTTCTTTTCCCTTGGTTTTGTAAAATCTGGATTAAACCCAGCAGAAATCATACTGCAGTATTTGTCATTCAGCCACTTCAGCCAGCCATTTCTGCCCAGAAGTCTTGAAGGCCTGTTAAAAATGCAAAGATCCTAGATTTGCTTTCTGCTACTCAAAATTTGGTAGTGTGCTTACATCTGTTGCATAGGATATGCAGTGGCATCCTGAGCTTTACTGTTCCTTCCAAGATAACAATATACTGGGTCACTGCTGTTGGGTCAATAATCTTGATGAGATGAAAGAGCCTGGCAAGTCTTTGAAGCACCTTCTGTGGAATGCCAAGTTCATTGGAAGCATTTATTTTTGCTGATCTCAGTCTGTATCTCAAAAGAACCTTACAACTTTATAGAATAATTGCCATGATGCTGCAGTAATAATGCTGCCAAGTCTGTTAATTTGAGGGATTATTTAGAATAGTATTTTGTTTTTAATAGGGGAGGACCATGTAGGCAAGTTCAGCTCAGATTTCTGCTCCAAAGTTTTTCTGTGTTTTCCTTCAGGGTTTTTTTTCCTTCCCTTTGTCTAGTTTCTTTGGTCCTCGTGCAGTGAAGCTCCTTGAGTCTGTTAAACTGCATTGATAGTCACTGAATCCATAGCCAGTTTGTATCAGTTCCGCATTTTGCCCAGTAAAGAAATCTTTACTGGGCAAAAGTAAAGAGCTCACAACTTATTTCAGTAAAGACCTCACAACTCTTCTCTCTGCCAGAACTGTGGGTGTGAATAGGAACAAAGAATGAAAGACATGCCCTTTCTCTAGCAATCTGGATTTTTGCTTTCGCAGATGAGGTCACTGGAATTTAGATAGTGTAACAACATCTGAAGACTGATAGTTGATACTAGTGCTTTGCCAGTTGATATTAGAAGCTTGCCATAGAAAAATAAGCTGTCCTTCTGTACCGACTTAGAAGCCACAAGTTATTCTGGTGTCTTTGACCTTGAGAAAGCTACTGAGTTTCTTTGCCTCTATTTTCCCCTCTGCAGGAGTGGTTGTATGTTACTGCGTCACCTATGTCCTAGATCTAGCACATATTAATGGTAATGTCTTAAGGTACATTAAAAGCATGTAATGTCAATTCAAGTCCCAGTTGTTCTGATGACTTGAAATGGCCGTTAATTAATGGATTTTTTTTTATTCAGTTTTATTACAGACATTATAGAGCGTTAAGTTAATTTACACACTTTATGCATTGATTTAAAACATTTTTCTGTTACTCATAACATCTATTCATAACCTATTCTCAGAAGTGCAATCTGTCCCTTGTTATATAAGTATGGCTATTATGACACGTCATTTGTGCTGTCAGTTTGCCTCTATTTCCCTGATAAATTCCCAGTGTTATGATAGATAAAGTTACAACAGAGAAGAGTATAATTTCCATGTAAACTTTTTTCTGTAACCTCTGTTGCTAGTTTATGCCCTACTGCAAACAACTTTACCCTTCCTCCCAAAGCATATGTGCCAAGCGCAAGTAAAACCCTAGATTCAGGCATAAATTTTTACTATTTCAGAATGCATCTTAAAGAGTTTTGAAAATCTGGTAAACTCTGCCACCAAAATCTTCAGGTTTCATCCTCCTGACTGAAATAAATTTGCGAAGAAAGACCATGCCCAAAAAGCCCTGCATCACAAACTGCAGCAAAAGAGGCTTTAGAAACCTTCTTGTGCCCCTGGAATGTATCTTTAATTTTGACTTAAGGAGATAGCTTCTGGATGTGAAATAGTCTTTTTTTCCTGCCTTGTCTATGTAGTTCTTTGTCTAGTAAGGCGACAATTAACTTCAGTTCCTCTGTGGGCTCTTATACACTAGCAGCTGAATCAAGGCCTCCATTTGTTCAGCGTATGTACGAAGAGCTGTTAAGTGACAATATCTCACTCCTTGTGAGAATGGCATCTGTGGCAGAACCGTGAAAAATCGCTGTGTCCAAAAAGATAGTGTGTGAGACCAGTTCCTGTGGGACACCCAGCTCTGCTTCAGACTGTAGATTCATGAAATTAAATGCACTAGACATTCCTGCCAGTGTCTTGTAAATCTTATAATACATATTTGAGTCAGAAAACATTTATCTTCCATAAAACTTGTCAACAGAATTGCTTTTTGTCTAAACTTTATCGTTGCCTAAAGGTAGAAACACTTAATATTTATAGTTCTACCTTCTCTGTCTCTCACACATACGCCTGTATTGTAGAAATGTATATACAATGGTTTGAAGTTTTTTCAGCTCTTTTTGCTTTTTAACTGATAAGTTCAGAAGAGTGTACTGTGGATCTGAAAACATGCTGCTAAAAATGTAACTCTATTCTGAAGTCAAAGAGCCTGGGATGACAGATGAAAAGTGTGCATTATTTTCCTGCTGGATTTTACAAGAGGGATTTCACTTTTTGATTTTGTCTGTACCATGAGTCACCTATATGCTTAAATTCTGATTTTTCATGAAAATATTTTCTCACTGGAATCACTGTAAACCGTAGGGGTGTAACTCTTGCTGTATTGGTCACATAAAGATGATGCAACGGTAATTGCAAGTGCTTGTACTAGTCAGCTATGAGCAGTTGAAATCTGTTGATACGTTTATCTTCTTAAAACAAGTACTTGCTTAGCTGTAGTTTTGTCCTCTAATTTTGTTGCGAAAGATTAAGCTAATTTAAAATGGACCATTTGAAGCAATACTGTGGGTTTTGGTGAATAATGTTAAAAAAATTTGTGGTGTAGACCACCTGACGATGCAGGTTTTTTACTAATGACCCAGAGGAATTTACACACAATGGGCATATCCAGTGACCTTGATTTGACTTTCTTCAGAATACTGCGGTACTGCATGTATTTCATAAGTGCTTTGCTTAGACAGCTGACATAGTCAAAAAGCTGTGGAAAAGGCTGATTTTAATCAAGAAGAACACAAAACATGAAGCAAAATGAGGGGCTTAAAATAGAAAGTAGTATTATCAAGAAAGTGAATGATTCAGAAGAATTACAATGAGATGAGAAGCTGCCTATTTCTAGATCACTAGTTCAGATAAAGCTCCTCTATGGTAATTTGTAAATCTTGTTGCCATCTTGTACCTGCTTGGTAACCTAAACTGATGAACCACTTTGATATCTGCTGCCCTACGTGCATGCCTGTCAGGATGCACTGTAACCTACATGCGGCCTTCACAGGACAGGGAAGCACCAAATGGTCCTGGATGCTGAACTACTTTTTGCTCCTTTCATTCGTACTCCCAGGAGGGACTTAGTGAACCTGTATTTATTTACTCTGTGTATGTTGTTTTAAAATTAACCGAATGATCCAGTGGTTGTGTTCACCATTGGAAATTTGTTTGAGGTTTTTTTTCCCAGTATTTTGGAGTTTGTTGTTGTGTTAGCAATATTAACGGAATTTCACAGCATTTTATTTTCTCTTGGAAGTTTAATTCCAGGCTTTCGAATTTCCTACCTTTCCTCTTAAAAAGAGTTACAAAAAAAAATAGGCTATACAGAAAACAGATTTAAAAATTCAAGTTCATGGAACTCTTATAGCATATCAATAAATTAAACACTGGCTGAAAGCTTGTAATAGTGCATTTATGTTTCATTAGGAGAATTCAGCTGATGAATTTTAAAATTATTCCTAGGATAAAATTTTTTGGGTTAAACTCATTGAAGTCTAATACAAAATTTCACTAGCCAGTTCTTCATGAAACTCTCTTGCTTTGTGGTACAAATCATGGACTCTCACTAAGAAAACAGTTTCTGTCTTCAAAGCGTCCAGTAAAGGTGTGTGTCTTGTTGGTTATTTTGCAATAGTAAATGTTGCAATTAACAAAATTATTTCTTTGAAGTGCTTTCTGCTGACTCACAAATAAACCTGAGCAGCCATGATTTTTGCCTGCCAGTCTTTCATTCTCATTTCACATCGGAAAAGCAACATGAGCTATTAGATAAAAATGGGTTAGAAAACCTGACTCTGTTCCTGACTTTCACTGTTTGACTTTGGTCTTTGCTTCCTCATGTTCCTGTTTCCCTGCTTGTATTGATATGTTCCTTTGTAAAGGCTTTGAAATCGACACAGCGCTAGATAATAGCAGTACCTACCACAGCTCTTAACCTGCAGGAAACGATCAATCACACTCTATGTGATGAAAGAAATATGATGCTAGCTCCAATCCAGATTGATCTCCAGCACCGGCTGGAGTGAGGATCCAGGGCAGGAGAATGGATATTGTCACTGCAGCCCCCACAACACACAGCATATAAGTGTGCTGTTAGCAAACAAATCTGCCAGGTTTACCTTTCTTCCTTCTTATTTTCACCAGCTATCAGAGCCTCTTTTCTTCAGACCCAGTTTCACATGCTTAGTCCCCTGTGCTTCAGAGAGTTGTGCCGTTGCCTTCCCCTTAAGTCAATCAACATCTACTTGCCCAAGGAGTGGTTTCCCTCTGCCTCTCTACATTCCTCCAATACAATCCATATCTTTCCCTCCTCCCACTCTCTTACTCCACCTTTTGCAATCATGTGAGACATTTTCTCCCTACTGCCTGCACACCTGTGGAGAGGTCACACGGACACCAGGCTGAAGACATGCTTATCACTCTGAATAGCTGGTGCAATTCTCACTAAGCCCCAAGACTTTATTTGCCATGGATCTTTAGTTCTGAGTCCTGGCTGCCAATATTTATGCCTGTGTGCTGTCATACCTCTCCCTAGCATGTGTTGTACCTTAATTCTGATGTGTACTCATTTTAAATCCATTAGACATCTTGATGTCATGAAGATCTTTCCGTCATCATTTCTTCTCAGAAAGGAATGAAAGACCACTGGTTTCCTAAATACAGTGAGAGGAGCAACTCAGTCTTTCATGGAGCTGTTTCGTTATTTAATTGCTTTTCTTTCCCAACAGCTCTGGTTTACACACAGGTGACAGTGTTACAAAAACAGGACCTACGGGCCTTCCAGACATGAGACAAGTGCCAACTGTTGTGATCGAATGCGATGACAATAAAGAAAATGTGCCTCATGAAACTGACTATGAAGATTCTTCCTGCCTTTACCCAGGAAGACAGGAAGAGGAAGAAGATGAAGAGGAGGATAACTCATTATTTACAAGTAAGATTCATTCCATTTTTCCTTTCTCATTTATTTAAGTTTTAGCCTGAACTCTCAATACATAAGAGAAACACAAGGCCTGTGAATTTTGTTTCTTGACAGTGGCTTTTGCATCTCTCAGGGCTCAACTACATGGTGATACTTGGTAAATTAATCCAAAATAGCAAGTAGTATGAATTTATAGTGATTTCCTTAATCTACATGAATCCCTGCTGAGTAGCTCTCAGACAGAATCCAAATGACTTATATTAATTCACTGCCTAGTTGACTTGGAATCACTTTCCTGAGTGTCAGTGGTGTACAGAAGCCCTGCCTTTGGCTTAAATCAAGATCAGCTCAGTAAAGTTGCTTCAGGAGGGTGAAATAATTACCACTAATAGAGAATCATAGCTTTTGCAATTAGTACATATGAAATAATGTCAGAATTATAAGTTTGTACATACTTTGAAAGGGCCACAATCAGAGAACTGGGCTCAGATCAGAACTGAGTAACTGATAGACATATTGCAGTTTCAGTCTGGAGAGGGACTTGTGGCCCCTTCCTAACCTTTCTGAGAAAAACCCATCTCCTGCCTTGGTTTGGCATCACAGGATTCTCCAGTGAAGACAGGATACAGTACTTTGCCTATGAAAGCTGCTTGTCGTCCTGCAGGTTGAGTGAAGTTTTAGGCCCCTGGATTTCTTCTGAAAACTGGGAGCAGTATTCAGAACAATCAGACAGCACCCTTTTTAAAATACACACAAAGAAGATTCTAAACCAGATATATTTCATCTCCTCAAAGTCCTCCCTTATCTTAGAAGTGAAATTAAGCAGTCTTTGCTCTTAAATTACAAAACAGAGCAGAACTGCACTATCTTGCAGTCTCCTGACAAAGCCCAAAACCTCTCATAGATTTGTGTATTTCTGCTTGTATGTCTTCCCTGCTCATACTGCCTAGGAAATCAAGTTTAAGCCATAATTGGCCACTGATTTTCACAGTCTTTTTGCCACTGTTACTGCCTGAGAAGCAGCATCAGTTAACATACATTTAGATCTGTGCTGCTTCTGATTGACTTCTAATTTCTTCTAGTGCGAGCTTGGGTACCTTGGTGTTACACTGCATGAGAGAGACATCTCTCTCTTTCCACATGCTGTAGCTCTGCTGCCTGTCTAGATTCTGAGGTTGAATTATTCATTTCATTACGTGGTTCAGAAACACTGTTCTAGAGAAGGCTACAGATGCTCCTAGCTATTCTGAACCAAGCCCTTCTCCATTCCCCTCTATGGAACATTATTTTAATTTCTTTTTCTTGTATATCTGCCAAATTTGGCTTTTCTTTATTATGGTACAAACTGAGGTTAACAGAGCACCTGAAATTACTTGATGCCCCTTTTCCCACAGTCCATAGTAGAGTAAATGAGAGCCCACTACCAGAAGATGGGTAGTGCTTTTTTGCCTGCTGTATGCTGTAATGAAATGATGAGACTTCCTTTGGCACAGCCTCTTCTCTCTTCCACAGGCTCCCTGGCAAGGAAGATCTGCAGGCAGGACTCTTTAGCAATCAAACTAAGCAACAGGCCTTCCAAGCGAGAGCTGGAGGAAAAGAACATCCTCCCCATGCAAACTGATGAAGAGAGGCTTGAACTTAGGCAGCAGATTGGGACAAAGTTAACAAGGTAGGAGACAAACATTTTTCTAACTCTTGCTCTTGAAAATACATGGTGGGATGCAGTTTCTATCCCTAGTCTGTAAATATTTGAGATCTGTTTGTTCAGAGTTTATCAAAAGGAAAAGCCATGGGTGGAAGAGGGAAAGCATTATTTCTGCTCCAGTATAACTTCCTATACAATGCCCCATTTCATTTTCCTGGCATATTCTATGGGATCTTTGGTTGCATTAAATATCAGTGTGTACTGTGTGGATTTGGTTGTTTTCAGTGCACCATTTGGAAATGTTCCACTTTGATAACATTTCGAAGCTTAGCTGTAGGTGCTATTTGATAAGCTATTAGTTTGGCCAAAGGGCAGAGGTATAGCTTTCTCTTCTGACTGCATCTTCCATGAGTAGCTGAGTCTTTTCATGACCCAAAATATTTATGTCCTTTAGTACATGCTTTTGTTGGGTTGAACAGATTTACCCCATCTAGACTCTATTCTTCGTAACAGTGTTATTCAGCAGCTGTTCTGGTTTTCTGTATTGCTTATAGAGGGGTATTCATTAAACGTGGAAGATTTCTGTAAAGAATTAGTAAGCTGAGGTCAGGTAGAAACGTCTGAGAACCTTCTATGCTCCAATCATGATTTCTGTAAAAATGTTTAATACTTTTATGTTATCAACTTGATGGTATGCAGAATTGGTGAATGCTGCTAGTTTCAGTCCAGTGTGACTCCAACAAAACCACAAATAGAAGACCAACCAGTTTATGGTCTTGTCTGTCGCCTCTTTGTAATAAACTGACTGCATCTTTCTAGTCTGTCTGTGAAAGTCTTTGTGCTAGATCATGCTTAGCCTACTCCAAAACCTGTCTAATTCTTGAGTATTCTTGTTGAAGGGCCTCAGCAGTGATGCCCAAAGTATGCAAGATGGTGCTTCACTTTGCTGGTACTGTGATTTTTCAGTCCAGTCTTTATTCAGTCTAATACCTTGTTAGCCTGCAGCTGCACATGGAGCTCTGAGTCCCTAAGAGCAGCAAATGATAGCAGGGTCCTGGTGTTTGATTAGTTTTGAACCCTTTTGAAACATGTGAAGAGTTGAAACTTTTGTCTCTTAGTGTATCCTACTATGCATTGCTTGACCTTGAAATGACATTGGACAGTATTTCCATTGTGTTGCCCATTTTCCTAAATTACTTAAGTCTCACAGGAGTTTTACAGCTCTGTCTGATGAAGGCAAATAGTGTCATCTGCAGACATTGATTCTGCACAGCTCACTGTACCCCAGGTGTTTTTTATGATAAATGTTTTATATCTCACCTCTCCAAAACCTGCTTCTCCCCCATTAAAGAATGTTTCTTCAGCATATCTCTTTTTAACAGGGAAACTTATTTTGGCAACACCCAGAATCCTACCTGTGTAAGCACCATATTCTTACAGTGTCATTCTTTGTTTCTGCAATTGCATCTCTGCTCATTCAGTCTGAGGTATAATGCTTGATCTTGTCGTCTAATATGGCTAGGATTGAGGGGTAATCACAAATACTTCAAATAATTAAAACTGTGTATGTACAAGATCAAAAAATAGCTGAGCCACTGCTATTTCATTCCCAGTTTATACCAGTGTAACATTACTGAAATTGATAGAATTTCATAAGCCTTATCTGGAATAATGTAATTACCAGTGTGACCTTTTAATTACTAGTATTTACAACTTAATATCTCATGCTTTTGAGTAGTTAAAGCCAATCAAGAGGTATTAACAGCAAATAAGTTTCCTCATCTCTAATATGCAAAAAGCCACAGACTTCAGCAGCAAAAAAGGAGGTACCTGTCTTACCAGTGCTTTGTATCTAAATGTGATGTATCCATGTGCACAGACCGATGAATATTGGATTGAAGCAGAGAGAATATTTCAGTTTGGACAGTATTTCTTTATTCTCTAGACTTCGTTACTGAATCAATCCATCCTTTGCTCAGTAATTGTCACACAGTGATGCAGATGCCAAGCCAAATTAAAGTTGTGAAGCATTTATAGTCCTTAGAGAAGATGCTAGATGCGAACTATAATTGCAGCTGGCAATTTTGGATTTCAGAGGGATTTGTAATGTTCCACCAATGGTCCTCTATGGTTTAAAATAGCCAGCCAATGAAATCACATATGCTACTTACAGAAGTAAAAAATGCAAAAAAAAAAAAAACCTTCAGCAAATAATTATTGTCTGTAATGGATCCATTAATTTTTACCGAGGGGCTGATTAGGATACTTCAGTATTTATGCATAATCCTCACAGTATGTAGTTTGGGAGAATTCATTGGCTGCCACATTTGGCAGATCAGAATTTAATACTATAAAGAGAACATAATTTTTAAAGATGGTTATAGCCAGGCATATTGAGAGATTGACCATTGACATATTGTGAGGGACCAAAATTATCCCAGGTGTGATTCCTCCGGCTTTATTAGAGTTGCACCAGGAATCAATTGGCTCAGAACTGTTTGTTCAGATCCTATTGAAATGCAGCTTGGAAGCTCTGAACCTCCAGTTAGTCCTAGAAAATTGTTATGACTTTATTATCACATCCACCAATGGGTAGAAAGACTCTAGAGCAGACTTCACCATGTTGCTTGTTTCCCATATGGAAAGAACAGTGCTTGACTTACACCAAACCAGTTGAAAGAGTGAGACTGCAGAAACGATATCCTATAGCAAGATCTGGCCTGTTATACACATGAATATTGGCTCAGTCGTGAGACAAATTACCATTGTGCCTATCATAGAAACACTTCACATGAATGTTTCTCTGGTGTGTATCCTGTATCATGGTTTAGCACATGTAGATCCAAACAAAATGGAAGTTTTTGCCCAAGATGGCAGCATACATCCTAGCAATGGCAAGAGATCCCACATCACATGAGTACCAGCCATATGAATAGGCCCCTGCACCACAGCCTTTTTCTGGGCACAGTGATTACAGCAGAAAACTAGAAGACCTCCTCCTCTAACCAAACCAGAACGGACTACTCAAAAATACGATACCTACAAGCAAGGGGCAAAAATAGTGAGTTAAAATGCAGAATTTACAGCTAATAACTGCATGTGACTTGGGGATAGGAAATGGATGCTGGAGGCCATGTTCTTGGCTGATAAAACCCCTTACAACTCTGTTAACTTCTACTCTGAAACACAGACCTTCTGTGCTAAGTAGATCTTTAAATGAGTATAGTTTTCTTGCTTTGTTTTTTCTGCCTGCTCAGCTTTTTCCGGTCTCCTCCTCCATTTTATCCGTCTGGTGCCTGCACAGCTTCATAGCTGTGAAGAAATGCACATAAGCAGGAAAAGCCAGAACACTGAAAGTTAACTGGCAGAGGGAAAAGACAGACTTTTGCCTTCTGCCTGTCTCTCTGGATGTGTTGGACCTGCTGGGAACCAATGGTTCCCTGGTTATTCAGGCCAGAGCCAGGGACCAGGAGGACCTGGATTTAGTTTTCAATGGCTATCAGGGTGAGAGGAGCGTGGCATATCTAGGCTATGACTGTGAAGCAAGGACACAGAGAGGCTCTGGATCTGAGTCTGGAGGTTCTCCAAGGGGTAGTGTCAGAAGCTCCTGGTGAGGATGAAGAGGACCAGTACTGATGGGTGATGCACAGCAGAGCTGCCTACCTCCCAAAGACTGCAGGACCATCTCCTGGTACTGAACCAGGTGCTTCAGTGCTGGTCCTTGCACTCCTGTTTCACCAAGGAATCATAATTGTGGTCATGAGAGATCATACAGACTTCCTCAATCAATATGTTATTTATTCTAGTAAGCACCAGAGCCCTTTAGAGAAAATGTATCTATGTATTTCTGTGTAGCTATACACTTACACCGTTACTTTGCTGAGGAATTTGCACTCCTTTGAACCAGGAATACCTGGCTTCTTTGAGTGACTTTCACGAAGTCTTCCCCATACCTTGAGACAACATATCTTTAGACTATTGGCTGATCTGCCACACATCCTACTAGAGAGGCTTTCTAAAGCACTCATCTTTCTTGAGTCTCTTATAACCCCAAGGCTAGTGAAAGTGCTCATTAGCAGTTAGATACAGGAGTATTAAAGCTGAGATTTGGGTCCACCATCTCTCAAGAGCACACAGCACAGCCTTTTCTGTTTTCCCTGAATTGTTTCCATCCTGTCTTTTTCCACCTGGTGGAATAGGATGAGCTAATCATGCAAAATATCATCACATTGGTAATAATTGGTGTTAAGGGAACTTCATGATGTTCACAGTTTTATTACTGATCAGCATGATGTCTCTCTCATCAGCACACTCCTACCCACCTCAGGGCAGAGGGCAGGCTGGCTGCAGGTAGGCAGGGGAGATACACAAAGGCTGTCCACGGCTGAGCAGTGCAGGTCGAGGGACTGCTACCCATTACTGGCAGGTGCCACAGGCAACTCATTAAAGTTTTGCAGCCCTCTAAGATTCAGTGCAGTGCTGCTGCCAAAAGCTGTCAGTCGCAGGAGCCACATTTAACCCAAGAGCACGCCCAGTATGAGAGCAGAGAGAGATGAGGTGGGGGAGCAGCCCTCTGCACATTAAATAATTACATAGAAAATAATTCAGTTAGGAACAAGCGAGACAGTAACTTCTTGCAGTGTCCACACACTACCTTTTGTCTTTCATGCGACTGACTGATGGACAACCCAGCGTTCAACTGAATCTTTGAGTATGTCACTGGGTATGCTCTGCTGTCTTTAAAGCAGTGGCAGGCTCCCCTTTCAGATATACAGTAGTACTCTGCTTTTTGTTTTTATAGCCCTAGATTTATTCACTACAGTTCCTTATGGGATGCTGTCCTTACAGCAGCAAGTGGAAAAATCTTGATCTAAAGCAATATAAATAGTGGCTTGCAAGTATCATGAGGCAAAGGATAGGGAGTATGAAAGTAGATCACAGAGACACTGTGTGCATATGGCTGTAAATTTGTACACTTGAGATATGGACATACACACCTGTTAGATATGTTTATAGTCCCATTGATGCTTTGGAAATAGTACCGAGATGTCTGTGACTGAGAAATGTATCATGAAAAGTCATAGATCTTTGTTAGGGAGCAGCAAGTTTGACAGATGGTAGTCACCTACTACCTCAATCAGAAAAGTAATCTACTCTACACATTTGCTGATGAATGTTATGTCTTCCTTGGCTGTACTGAATTATACTGCCTAGAAATAGAAATCTGGTGATAAAATGAATGTCGTGAATTCCCACATATATAAAAAATTATCATTGATTTTTAAAATGTCACGAGGCCGCTATGAGGTCTTTGGACCTCTTCACAACAGGTGCCAGTTGTCTGTATGTCTCCCTGCTTCGGGGAGAATACCTGGGAGAAAGAGCAATAGAGTGTGTTTGTAAACAGAAGACATGAACCAGAAACAAGAATAGAAAAATTGGGTAATTAGGAAAAGGATTGTGTCTTCAACATCACCGTGAAGGTGATGGAGACATTGCCAGTGCTGAGGAAAGGTCAGTCTCTGCAAAGCCTGCACAGTTGTTAAAATGCACAGCAGTTCCTTCAGAGGCCCGAGGAGACTGAATAGTCTGAAGTGATCACATTTATTTACTTAAGCATTATGCTATGAGGAGATTCAGCTTTTTGAAATGGTTAATTATTTAAACAGCGTTGCCATCCTGTTGAGGGGAGGGTTTATTCACCCAGAGGATGGCAGCAAGATGGCCCCTGTTGAGCAGGAAGCCCTGTGGTGGAGAGCATTTTGTGTGCCCTCCCCATCTCAGGGTCATTTAGGGATAAAAGAAAGGGCAGACAGCAGGATTAGTCTTTATTCACAAACCTCATTTTGTTGGGTAACGTGAAATAATTTCCTCCTAATTACTTCTGACGTCTGCAATTCTCACACTTATTGTTAGTTTCGACTAATGAGAGGAAAGCAAGTGCCTAAAGCTAGAGCTCATCCCCAATGGCAGTGCGCACATGTGTGTGCGTGTGTAGCTTGCCTCTTTGCATGACGGGTGCTGGGGATAAATCACACAGAAAATAGGATTATGGTAAACAAGCTCATCTAAATCCTGGATTAGAAGAGGCAATACGACAGCACTGGATACATGAATGGGGGTGACCAAAAAAAGCTGCAGAGGTCTGAGGCTGGCTTTTAGCCATGGTGGAAGCTAGGGAAAACATGGTTTTGTTTATTTCCTTTTAGTTTAGCTCTGCGAGGAAGCTGTACATTTGTGGAAATCCCAAGGGAGCTATCTAAATTGTCCTTAGCATAAGGAGGAAGGCAGCAAAAGCAGGTGATTATCTATGGGTGACAAGCTGAAACAGAGTTATCATTACACATCTGGGCTCAACCACCAGTAATAAATACTCTGTGCTGGGGTACAGATGGAAGATGGACTCTCAAGGCTCTTGTCAGCCCTCTTTTCTGTGATTGATGTCCTGGTGAACTCTGTTACACTGAAAAGAGAAGCGGTTAAAACACTCTGGGAAGGCTGCATTACTAAGGCTTTCCAAGCTCAGGCAAGCAACTGAAAAATAACACTTGTTTGTATATATACACTTAAGGTATGTTGGGGGTTTCCAAATGTACGTATGGGCCTATGATATGTATGGGCCTATAAACTTTGGAAAACTCTTTTAGTTAACAAACTTGCAATGACAGCAAAAGTTTGTGTGCTTTTGAAAAACCACCCAGATACCAGGATTTCTTTTGACATCTGTGTTTCAATAGAAAGTAGAAAGCACAGTTTGAACTTGTCTCTTTACATTAGGAATTTTTATAGCTAACATTCTCATTTATCACAAAAGAATAGTCTAATATCACACATGATGCTATTACCGTTGTTTTGATGTGAGTTTCAACAACTAAAAGCATGAGTTTGCTCCATCTTAATAATTTGCTATGGCAAAAGGTCAATGGAGCATTCAAGGGAAAAGGGAGGTGACAGTGGGTAATGTCACTGTAGAACACATCACCTCTACATGCTCCCTCATTGTGGGATGAACAGTGTCTTTAACCTATGGTCTGGATGGGCCCTGACAGTGTCATCTCTCCTCTGTCATAGCTCCACCTCGGGATGGGGTGGACCACTGCTACCACCAGTTTCACTCAACCGATGTCAGCAAAAGTTTTGTTATGTGTAAGAGCATAGGCCTCGCAGAGCAGATATAGTCTGTCCTTGGGCAGATGTGTCTCTCCATGGTAGAAGGTGAGGCTCCAAATGTGCAGAGGCAATTTATTTACATTACTATAGAGGAGGAGGAATGGTGTGCTGAGGAGAGGGATGCTTTTAATTGTAGGCAACAGGCAACAGGAAGTGGCATTTGAAGGCAAGGTCTCCCCAGAGGGACCCCTGTGGCTGCTGATGAAATGGAAATTGTTTTCTCTGTGTCAAAAGTTCATTCCAATCAGAGATGTCACCAGTCTGGGAAGGTGTTTTTTATTCCTGGGGTTTGTCACTGCTTCCGTTCCCTGCTCTCATGGAAGCAGTGCAAGTCACGCTGTGCTGTCATTTCAACATCTGTTTCTCCTGTCCATTCTAGGCAGAAGCCAAGGCAGAATACTTTATGGGGTTTCCACTTTATGCTTCCTACACTCTTCAGCCCCCTGATGCAGTCTGTATTTGAGGTCTAAGTTAGGCTTTCAGTGTAGCTGAGACAAATATATTTGGTCTACCTTAGTTTCCTTTGCAGTTTCAGTGGGATGTCGTGTTCTTCATTTTCTGCCACAAGTTGATTGCTTTTAGTCGTCAAACAACTGTCAGCTTTTACCTCAGAGGAAGCCACATTTCTTTACTGGGCAAAATAATTCATGGTTATATAATGCAAGCTTGTGGCAGTAATGAAGTAACATACACTGGTAATAGAAGTAGTCTTTTATTTCCCCAATAAAGAAGAAGCCACATGGAGTCCATTCATACTCTCTTTTGAGTAAAAGAATGACAAATATTAATAAAAGCAGGTGAAGCAAACACAAGCAAAGTAGTCGATTCAAAATATTATATTCTGGCTTTAAAAAAAAAAAAGAAAACAAAGGAGGTTTTTTGTCTTTTGTTTTTTTGTTTTGCTGCCTATGCTGACAAATTTAGAGCAGCTCCATTAAGAACTAGTTCATAAATTTCCACCTTGAAAAAAATCTAACCGTAAATCTTCATGGTTTGTGTCTGCTGATTGTGGGGTGTTAATCATAAGTACAACAGTTGCTCAGCTTGGATGACAATGGAATTTTCATAATGGAAACAAATCAGATGGCAGTACAAGTAGATAAAAGAAGCAGACTGGCAGGAATAAATTTCACTTTATAGGCTGATGATTGTAAAACGGAGAAACTGATCTTTGAGCAAAGTATTTAACCTCATTCAGAAGTTACAATTTGCAATTTTTTTTCCTTTTTTGGTGTATTATGGCAATGCATGTTTATATTAACATAAGTAATCCTTGTAAAGGAGTCAAACAGAAAACCAGGTGTATGCTCACATATATGTGCACAGTGACTATTACTGTGAGCTCAAGCTAAAGAAGTAAGTGTAACTTGTGTGCATGGTCATCTGTCTATGTTCAGAAATGCAGGAGTTTGATATGCAAGTTATTGTATGTGAGTAAATAGAGATGACTTTTTGAAGGTTTGGCCCTGTAGCAAACAGGATTTAATGTTTTAGATGTTTGAGTTACAGTTTTAAATGTCTTTTGGATAAATGTACCAACAAAGAGAATATACTTACTGCTACACCTGGTACAATTAATGTAAGCTTGGAACTTTGCATGTTTTCCCTAAGACATAGTGTTAACACAAGAATCACTTAGAGATGAACAGGGACTTCTTTTGCATATATGCAGACAAGTTACAACTGATCTTTTAGAGACAAGTACAGATAACAATTATTCTCATATTTCAGTGCACTGGGATTCATAAGCACTGCACAGACCATATGTGGGGATTAAACAAAGCCCTTAACCTCAGATCTGACCATGTGAAAATACTGTTTATGTTAACTACTTTAGTGAAGAGGAACCATTCTCATGTGTAGTAGACCACATCAACATGTCTCTAAGTATGCAACCTGAAATATTCATTACTTTCCTTTCTGATGATAAATAATTTTCAAACCAGCAAACTACAGGGTAAGCATGTTTAACACAAAAGTGAATTTGTAACCTGGTTCTTCACTGACATCATGAATTCAGGAGGCAAGCAACACCAATAGTTAATGGGTAATAAATAAAATGATCATTCAATATATTGTATTTGCTAAATGAATAAGCATCTGTAATGTCAAGCTGGACTATTTATCCTACAGAATACATGAGTCTTTCAGCATGCTGGAAGTCTTCACAATGTCCTTTGTTGCAGTAATCAAGACAGAAGCAGTCTTCCTGCCTCCTTGCAATCAACTGGCTTTGATTTAAAAGCTAGCCTGGCAAGCAGGAGCCCCTGATCAAAAACAGCAGGAGCTGCAAAAGCGCCAGCCTGCTCCTTCAGTGGGGAATGGTGCCTGGATCAGGGCCACTTCTCCTGCATGTGCATGGGGACCTTGGTTACTTGGTGGGATGGTGGATGGCAGCAAGGTCCTACACCTGGGTTGGAGCAATCCCACGCACAGCTACAGGTTGGGCAGAGCAGCCCTGTGGAGGAGGACTTGGGGGTGTTGGTTGATGAAGAGCTTCACATGAGCCAGCTTCAGTGTGCGCTTGCAGCCCAGAAAGCCAACCATATCCTGGGCTGCATCAAAAGGAGCATGACCAGCAGGTCGAAGGAGGTGATCCTGCCCCTCTACTCTGCCCTTGTGGGACCTCACCTGGAGTATTGTGTGCAGTTCTGGTGTCCTCAACATAAAAAGGATATAGAACTGTTGGAACAAGTCCAGAGGAGGGCCACGAGGATGATCTTCCATACAAAGACAGGCTGAGAAAGTTGGGGCTGTCCAGCCTGGGAAACAGAAGGCTGCGTGGAGACCTCATAGCAGCCTTCCAGTATCTGAAGGGGGCCTATAGGGATGCTGGGGATGGACTCTTCATGAGGGACTGTAGTGACAGCACAAGGGGTAACAGGTTAGAACTTAAACAGGGGAAGTTTAGACTGGATATAAGGAAGAAGTTCTTTCCTGTTAGGGTGATGAGGCACTGGAATGGGTTGCCCAGGGAAGTTGTGAGTGCTCCATTCCTGGCAATGTTCAAGGCCAGATTGGATGAAGCATTGGGTGCCATGGTTTAGTGTGAGGTGTCCCTGCTTATGGCAGGGGGGTTGGAACTAGATGATCTTAAGGTCCTTTCCAACCCTAACTATTCTATGATTCTATGATTTTCGGGCACCTCAATGACCTGGTAGTGCTGCAAATGGCAGCCTGGTTGCAGCTGTAGTCCCACACACAGGGAGATGTAAACTGCAGGTAAATGCCATCCTCGTGAGGCCCTTACAAAAGCTACAGGGAAAGGTCCCTAGCCATCTGCCTTGACGGTGTTTTCACTGCTCCATCAGCTGACACACCTCCAACTAAGCCTAGGAGCAGTGTGAGCAATGAGCTCCTTTGGCTTGTTCCACTGCACTGGGAAGTTTGAGCATCCAAACTGTGGTCCCTGACTTTGCTAGAGCAATCTCTGCCCCACTGCAAGGTCTTCCCTGCCCAGGTTTCAGCTGTGAAAGAAAGAGGCAGGCAGCGCCCCTGTCAGGAATCAATTTGTTAGGAGTCAGGTTTATGGACACACTGCAGCTACACAGTGATCTTGAACTCAGGAGCAATTTCCCTGACAGAAGTTTGGTGTCTTCTTGAATCTGCCCAACAGGGCATTCTCCAGCTGATCCCGAAACCTTCCTGTGCTTATTTCAGAAGTAGCTTATGTCGCAGGGCCAGAACCTTGCCAGAGACTCCTTCCTTTTTCCTGACTAACAACTGAGTGTAAATGCCTAATGTCATTTACCCTTGGATTGGGCCAGAACCATTAACCTTCCCCTTATGTAGGCAGACATATATGCTAAGGTAGAGACCTTTGCAATTGCAGGGATCATAGAGCTGTGTGGTACTCCACCATCCATATCATCTTCCCCTCAGAATAGCAAAGAAAATCTAATACTCTATTGCAGTTAGAAAAGCTTTCAACATTTTGCACTGCACAAATTTCAGCAAGTTAAAGGTTCTATCATGTTTTCTAATGTAACATGACAGGTGAAAAAAGGCTTGCAGCAGTGAAAATGTACAATTTTTGCCTTTGAAACCTATGTCACAGAACCACCAGGTTGGAAGGGACCTCTCAGATCATCAAGCCCAACCCATGCCCTACACCTCCACTAAATGTCATGGGAAACATTTTTGGGAGTTACTTTTATTTCACTTTGTCTTGACTTAATTGTTCTCTTCAGAGTCTTCATTCTGTCTTGTATTTCAGTAGTGCCAGTAGCCTCACCCCAGTTCAAGGTAGTGTACAGCACTTGACCTCAGTCTGAGTATTTTGGAGCAGATATAAAGACCACAGTTGGGAAATGCAAGGCATCAGTGAGGGAATACTGCTCACTTATCTCAGCATCCTCCATGATCATGCACACTTGACTGCCTCAGATTTCATTCTCCTGCCTGCCCATCACTGTACATTGCCTTTCTCTTAGGTCTTTGCACTTGTCACTAGACATGTCACGTTTTAATAATTAGGGCACATGTTGACATCTTCAGGAGAGAGCAATGCTGCCTCCCTATTCAGCATAATAGTATATCTGAAAGGATGGATTTGACCCAACAGTACTGAAGATTAAGTGCCATCTTTATTTTCTTTAATGTTTTTTTGATCAGCCTTGTCAACTGGGAGAGGTGCCCAAAGACTGGAAGAAAGCAAATGTCACTCATCTGTTCCAAGAAGGAGGACTCAGGGAATTATAGGCCAGTCAGCCTCACCTTGATCACTGAGAAGCTGATGGAGCAGATAAATCTGGAAACCATATCTAGGCGCGCAAAGGACACGAAAGTCATTAGGAGTAGCCAGCATAGATTCACAAGGGGGAGTCATGCTTGATCAACATGATTGACCTCTACAATGAAAAGACTGGCTGGGTAGACAAGGGGGAGCAGTAGATAGTGTCTGCGTAGACTTTAGTAAGGCTTTCAACATTGTCTCACATAAGATACTCAGAGTGGAGTTATTGAATTATGTGCTAGTGGGCAGATAGATTGAAAACTGTCTGAATGGCCATGACCAAAGGCTCGTGATTGGTGGCACAAGGTCCAGTTGGCGGCCAGTAATTAGCAGCATACCCAAAAGGGGTCCATACTGGGTCCGGTCCTCTTTAATATCATTCATTAATGATCTGGATGCTGGGCAGAGTACCCCCAGCAAACTTGGTAATGACTCAAAACTGGCTGATGCAACCAAGAGGCATGCTACCATCCAGAGGGAGGGACCTTGATAAAGTGGAGAAATGGGCTGACAGGAATCTCATTAAGTTTAACAAAGGCAAGTGCCAATTCCTGCATTTGAGAAGACAGCCCCATGCACTAATGTATGCTGGGCCGTTGTCCAGCTAGAGAGCAGTTTGACACAAAAGGATCCTGAGGGACATCAGGTTGAACATGAGCCAGCAACATGCCCTCATGGGCTGCATTAGAAAAACTATTGCCAGCAGGTTGAGGAAGGTGATCCTTTCCCTCTGTTCAGTACTGCTGAGGCCACATCTGGAGTGCTGTATTGAGTTCTGGGCTGCCCAGTACAAGAGAGGGATGGGCATGGGAGAGAGTCCAGTGAAGGGCCACAAAGACTATTAAGGGACTGGAGCTTCTGTGCTCTGAGCAAAGGCTGTGGGAGCTGGGGCTGTTCAGCCTGGAGAAGAGACAGCTCAGGGGCAATATTGTGTATAAATTGGGATCTTGTGTGTAAATAGCTCAGGAGATCGATGTATATAAATACCTGAAGAGAGGGTACAAGGGGATGGAGCCAGACTTTTCTCAGTGGTGCCCAGTGACAAGACCAGAGGCAACAGGCACAAATTAAACATGAGAATTTCCCTCTGAACATCAGGAAACACTTTCTCACTGTGAGGGTAACCAAGCAGTGGCACGGGCTGCCCAGAGAGTTTTTGGAGTCTTTCTCCTTGGAGATACTCAGAAGACATTTGGACACAGTCCTGGCTCTAGGCAGCAACCTCCACCATTCTGTGATAGCATAAGGCATCAGAAAAGCTGACAAAGTCTTTGTATGTTAGCAGCATCTTCGCTTTTTGAAGTGCATGATGTTGTTGGCTGAGTTTTTGTGTGCCTTTGGCACTTCAGAGGGGCCAAATTCTGTCTCAGACTTTCTCAATCCTGACTCCCTTCACACCCCTCAGACTAAGGTTACTGCAAATGTGTCTGTCACAAAGCTGTTCTGATGCTATGCTTGACAAATCTCGCCTGCTTTCCGTTATTGCACAATGGCTGTGCCAGCACAGTGTAGCCAAGTCACAAGCTCTGAAAAATGCCTGTGTATGACATGTAGACCATAAAAGTCTCTAGTTCACTTCACTTCCAAGAATGTACGGAGTTAGCCCTTGAGACCAAACTCCCTGTGCTCTGCTCCATGGAAAATATTATCAGGACTCAGTTCTAAACAAGAATGTCTCACTGAAACCCTATATCCACATGGAAATCAACTCCAGACAGCCAACTTCCCTCAACAAGCATGTTTCTCAGCACCTCACCATCCATTTAGTCCACCTCTGCCATAGAAGAGAAAACAAAACAACAGTCACAGTTTCACTTCCAAGAGTTTTCCAATTCCATGCACTCTTTTCTCCTTTTCTGGCTATCTGAAGCAGAACTTTGAAATCTGCTGTCTCTGGGTGGATCCAGATCCAGCAAACGGCAATTTATTGTTCTTTCTCAATTTGAGGAATTGGGAGCTTGCTCCCTTCAGAAACATCCTGTCCCTGCAATGGTGCTGTCTGGTGTCTATGCAACAGGAGTGATCTGCAGTAGTGCAGACTACAGCAATGTTCTAGTGGCTCTAGTAAGAAAATAGGACAGAAGCCTGTATTTGTTGCACATTTTGCCAAAAACACTGCTCATCAGTTTAAAAAGCTGATAGAGCCTAGTAGTTGTGAGACATTTTCTTCCCTTTCTTCCCTAACAGCTGGCGTTCATTAGCTGGACTCAGCAGAGCACCACTGCTGTCAAGTAGGAGCAAAGTTGTTAGTAGCACTAAATAATCTCCAGTCATGAGAGTGGGTTTAACACCCAATAAACTACAATGTACAGTTATAAATGCAGTATGGTTGTAAAGCCAAATGCCAAGTCCACATGACTGGCCAGAGGGGGCTGGAAGGAGGGGCTGAGTGTATTCTTTTACTTCTGCTAAATACTTATGCATGAGAAATTGTATGTTTACACTAATAATGAGGTTGAGCAGAACTGGGAAGCCCGCACTGCATCTGTTTGCCCAGGCCATCCCAGCCAGCATGTTTTAGCACCAGTCCATAGCCTCTCATAGCAGTAGGTGCAATTTCCAGTTTTATGAGCACTTTGTGCACCATTGATACATATTCAGAAGGTACTTTTGCCAGGGCAACTGTGCTGATTCCCTTTGTTACCTCTCTCCAAGCCCTCTCCTTGCCTTCATTGCAGCTGGATATACAGAAAACAAGTGCATGCCACAAAACCAGGGCTCTGAAAGCCCAAGACAGATGTATTTCAGGGTACCCTGCAGGGAAATCCAGGCTTCTGCTGTGGCATTTCAACAGCCATGAGCAAACATACTTTCTTTGTCTTGCATACAAAATGTTTTAAGTTATTAACTCTCTTCAGTCTTCTTGCCTGAATGCCAGCTACGTAAACTATTTGGACCAGTAAGAAGCTCAAAAAACCGTCACCAGTTTAAGGTAGTCTTGTGTTAGAGGACTAGCAGTTGCAAAAACCATGGAGTTTAGTATCACCCTGATTTGAAATGTCACAGGGAAGGCATCTACAATGCTGTCCTAGTGGGATTTAAGAAGTGAAGTGTCTGAAGTGTAAAGGAGAAATGACTTCAAAACAGCTGGGCCAGGAACAGGTTTCTCTCCCATTTTACATAAGGAAGATGGAAGATATTGTTGGGCATTCCCTCCTTTTCCATAGTTCAACATCAGCTCTAATTAAGTAAAACAATAATGAAAAGAATGCTGGTCTCAACCCTGGAACTTGATTGTGGTAACACAGCAGGTTTTTACATTGATAAAGTGTTGGGGGAGGTGGGGGAATATGCAGTCAATAGTACAGGCACCCGGTACTAGTCAGAATGAAAAAACTTTGTTAGGGGTTGAACTGAGCCTTCGTAACTTCAGGGAGAAAATATAAAAAGCTGGCGTCACACTATGCAGCAAATGAAGAGAAAGGCTGCAGTCTGCTCAGTATAGTACACAGGGTTTGAATGTCCCTATGGACGTGTTTTGTTTCATGGGGGGTTCTTTGTTTATTTTTAAGTTAAGCGTATTTGCCTGGAAATAGGATCTTTGTTACTTTGGAGATTATTGATTCCTGCTGCTGATTCCGTGTTTGATGTAATAAGCCTCTTTGTAAGATTCCATTTGTTTTGCTGTGGAAATACTTACAAAGCAACAACAACAGAAGAAAGATTATCACTTTATGGTCCAAATTTAGCCTCTGGGTAATTACATGCATCTCAATAACTTTGAGAGAAGAAAATACAGATGGGACAAGAATTCTCCTGATTGAAATATACCTTGTCATGCTTTCAGGCCACTAGATTTAAACCTAAAGATGATGAATAGCTGTGAGCAAATCACATCTAATATCTTGTCAAAAGAACAACTGTGCAGTTTCCTAAGGCGCTAGTGGTGGAAATGGGAGGGATCCATTTTAACCAGGTGAATAATTTCTTCTTTTTCTTTAAGTAGCCATTTTTGGTATTTTCCATCTCAGGTGCAGCATGTTTTCATTGATGTTCCATGAGATGCTGTGATTTTTTCAAGTAAATATTTCTGTACTTTGCTAATGAACAGAGGCAGAAGTAGGCTCTGGCAGTGAAGGTGTTAAATACACACCCCCTGGAAGAGGACAGGTTGTGTTCTTGAGCAAGATGGAAATTTACACAATGGGCAAATCATGGTGAAACATGCATTCTCTATGAAGGTAAGAAATGAATTTGTGAACAGTGATGCAGGTACAAAAGAATCAGTGTGGTAAAATGTGTGCAACGACACAGTCTGATCAGCAGGTAACACAGATGCAGATATGACCATTAAATGGCTAGGAATGACCCAGACATCTGCAGTACAGCTGGCAGCACAGCTACTGGGAAGAACTCTCCTTGCAACCTGCTTCAGTAGATTTGTGCTTGTTATTACCATAGCAGTTAATGCAAGAAGAGTTGTGTCTACTGGAGCTGGTTGCATAAGAGATTTTTTTACATTTGGTACTAAAATAAAACAACATAATTAGCAATAATAATTAAGTGGGGTACAGAATAAAAATAGCAAATAGAGGCATTTATTTTTTTATTTCAAACTGAGAACTGGCATCCAGTATCTGAAGTATCAACTATCATCCAGTATCAACGATGCCAAAGAGGGACTCTTCATAGAATCGTAGAATCATAGAAGAGTTAGGCTTTGAAGGGACCTTAAGATCATCTAGTTCCAACCCCCTGCTGTGGGCAGGGACTGTAGTGACAGGACAAGGGGTAATGGGTTCAAATTTAGACAAAAGAGATTTAGGTTAAGTATAAGGAAGAAATACTTTACTGTGAGGGCGGTGAGGCCCTGGCACAGGTTTCCCAAGGAAGTTGTGGCTGCCCCATCCCTGGCAGTGTTCAAGAACAGGTTGGAGAGGGCCTTGAGCAACCTGGTCTAGGGTGAGGCATCCCTGCCCATGGCAGGGAGGTTGGAGCTAGGTGATCTTAAGGTCCTTTCCAACCCTAACTATTCTGATTTTGTTCAGTGCATTTCCTTAATGCTTTTTTAATACTTTCCCTTTTTGTTTTGGTTTGTTTTTTTTTAACTGCTGACTAGGTTTGACCTCATGCTGCAGATAGTTTCTGACCTGCTGGAACTCAATTTTTTGGCAATTTTGCTTTTTGTCAAAAACATTTCACCTAGCCCTAATTCTTAGTCTTCAAGATTTTTTTAGGCCCTTTGCAGCCCTTTGCAGTAAGTCACTGCTGTTTGTCACCTGCCTTTCATGCAGTCTGGGGGTCTGAAATCCCTCTGGCACAAAATAGTTATTCACTCTTAAGTCTCTCAAAATTTGTTCACTTCCCAGAATTTTCCACTTCAGTAACAAGACAAAGTGTGGGCACCATGCCATTTCCTATGCATTTTTTCTCCTAGGAACTGAATTGCTGTGGTTTTGAATTGCTAGTACTGCCAACTTCTGTTACAAAAACGTTTACTTGGAATTCCTGTATTGTGGCTGCTCCAAGTCACTGAGTATTTTAGCTTTTGATTAATTTCTCAGAAAGTGGGTAAGTTGTGCTTTTTGGACATTACCAATGTAAGGTGCCTGTTTGGGGATGAAGTTGATTTCTGCAATGTGGTTCATTTGCCTTCCTTCATAATGGCACTGGTAGGGTGGTCTATAACAAATTAACATGGTCAGGGGATATACATGATTCTTCTCTCTGCTCTTTGTGTGGTCTGTAGCTGCTGCAGTAACAAAGGAGACTTTTTCATGTTGCCTATGTAAGTGTTAAGCTTACCATCAGCAAGATGGTGAAGCTCCCGCCCAAGTTTCCTTTGTTAAAATCAACAGCTTTCTGCATTTTGGATTGAGATTGCCATGATGGTCACAAATTATTCGGACTGCCAACCAGAACTGGTTTGTTTGTTTACGTGTTTTGGATGTTCCTGGCTTGATATTTGAAGATTACAGTTTTGTTTGTTAGTGCATATGTGAATAGGAAGATAGAGTGCTGTTGCTTTTTTAATGAGACAAATTGCATTTTGACAGTGCTAGAAGTGTAAGATACCAGCTAGTGCAGTCTATGTGCATACAGTCACTGTGGTCCATATACAATCACCACATAGTCTGTGTGGTCCACAGAGGCCCATTAGGAGGTCTGATCTTGACACTAGCTAAATATAAGGAAGGTGGTTCCTCCCTCATGCACTTCAGCCCTTAACCCTTTCTTGGAGCCAGCAGATGCTTCTCAGCATAGGTGACATTTAAGTTTGTAACAGCAGATTTCTCAGAAGAGGATCTTTAGAGGAGAAGGGCACTGGGGGAAATGAGTGGGGGTTTAGAGGGTTATGGGAAGTTTGGGGGGTGGGGCTGTGCTGCTGTTGCTATCCCTTCCTCTGCAGTTTCTTACCTGGCCCCACAGACCTCCTTCCCACCTAAAGCATTGCTTCCTCTCTCTATACCAAGGTCACAATACACACAGGAAAAACTGCTTTACTCCCATGTCAAAGCATGCTCAACCCATGTGAGCATCTCTGAGCACCAGGAGCTGGGGGAGAGGAGCATGCCTGGGAAAGGGGCTCTGCTATTCTGGCTCATGCTTGGGAGATGGCTTTACTTTTAAGAACATAACATTTATGGTAAGAAGCAGCCATGTGCTAGATACTAGAGGAATACCCCAAATTTGTTTGCTAAAGCTGCTAAAAACACCAGTAACAACTCCAGTCACAGCTGGCTTGGTTGGGTGGCAGAGAACTGAAGGGATCTTGGCCTCTGCCTCAGTCTGTTGCTTGGCAGAACTACCTATAGGATTATCCAGGAAGCCCCTTGGCAACATACTGGGGACAAATATCGATGTGAAGCTGAACATTCTGTGGTTTTACAAGCTGGCTTCAGTGTGCACTCACAGCCCAGAAAGCCAACCGTATCCTGGGCTGCATCAAAAGGAGCGTGACCAGAAGGTCGAAGGAGGTGATCCTGTCCCTCTACTGTGCTCTCGTGAGACCTCACCTGGAGTATTGTGTGCAGTTCTGGTGTCCTCAACATAAAAAGGACACAAGGATGATCAGGGGACTGAAGCATCTGCTGTATGAAGACAGGCTGAGAAAGTTGGGGCTGTTCAGCCTGGAGAAGAGAAGGCTGCATGGAGACCTCATAGCAGCCTTCCAGTATCTGAAGGGGGCCTGCAAGGATGCTGGGGAGTCAGGGACTCTTCATGAGGGACTGTAGTGGTAGGACAAGGGGTAATTTTATAACAAGCCAGACACAATAATGCCTATAGATAGCAAGTATATCTGTTCAGCTCTGATTGTTTTACACTCTGCCATTTTATTAAGGTCATTCATGGATTGACCTTGAACTGTAAAGTATGATTTCTTCAGCTTTGTAAAATCAGCTTTTGGTTCAATATTATTGCCTTTGGAGGAGCATCTCCTCACAATGCTGTACAGACAAAAGAAGGACAATCACTAACATTTTAGAACATTTTTTAATTACAATGGGTCCTAACATCCATCTGTTTTTTCTGGCATGCTTTAGATTTTCAACCAGTGTTTAGTATATTTTTCCCTCTGGATTCCTAGTTCTCAAAAATACCTCATTTTTATTGTTCCAAAAATATATTCTTGAATTAGATACATAGTAAATTCCCTCCTCTAAAAAAGATTGTTCTTTTTGTTTCCTGCTGCAGTTGTTGGATATTTTGTTCTTGGGAATAGGGTTAAGAGATTTGAGAATTAATGCTGAAAGCTCCTGTGGTGCATGATCACATTTTTTATGAACAGCCAGAATTTGGCTAAAAGATTTGATGTTAATGAAACAGGGGAGGCTCCATTTTAGGCCTTGAGGTGTGAGACATAAGCATGCATTATCTTGCAGTGTTCCATGTACTGGTAGGCATTTTACAGTTAATATTATTAAAACACAGTTAATAATATTATTGCAGTTAATATTATTATTAATATTCAGACAAATCTGAATCTCAATGTCTAGCACTACTTGGCTAGAAATGAATGAGAAATTAAGCAATTCCTGGGGTGAATGCGGGTGTCTGCATTGTGGCACTGTGGTCTAATGAAAAATTAATGACGTGGGTATGTCATTAGTCACACTGTTTCTACTCAGAGTCACAGGACTATCTGGTCATTCTTTTATTTCTTTTAACAAAATACAGAGTTCATGGCCCAAGATGATTCTGCTTTACTGCGGTATTTTAAAGAAATAAGTCCTGTATATGATAGATGGGATTATAACTTTATGCAGACATAATGAATTGTTGAAATCTACATTTTGAATATGATTCTCTTTCCTCAGGAGACCTAATCTGGACAGCCTGTTCTTTCTTGGGCAGCTTGTAACATTCCCAAGAGTAAATCAAAATCATAATAAATCAATTTCTTGGAGCTGTGAGTCAGGAATGGACTCACATAGGCTAAAAAATGAGAAAACAAATTGGTCAGGTTCAGAGCTTTAAACAAAGGGTCAGCTTCATTATATTTTTCACTATCTGCAGATGCTTCAGCAAACAGAAAATTTGCTCATTAGTTTTCCTCAAATTCCTCACTGCAATCTAGGCATGAAAATCAGATTTTCAACTAAAATTATTCAGATTTTAATTTAGGCTCTACCCCCCTAAGACTATAATTTATGCTTATTCCAGACTTGGTCGTAGCACAATTGTCTAACTAGTTCTCATCTAAACTCTGTCTCAGTGGTGCTTCACTCTTTTTCCCAGGGATGAACAGGGGTCTCTGCCTGCTTTAATCTGCCCTAGTCATTGCCACAGGCTTATTTATAGCTGCAGAAGAACCACCATCTCTTAGAGGCTGAGTGTTTAAAATTAGCAGGGAAGTGGAGAGCAGTCATTACATGGTAACTGAATCGTGGCAAACAATCCTTATGGTTTTACTGCCTTAATTTCTCAGGGAAAGACATTATAAGGCATATTATCATCATTGACATCAGGAGACTTGTCACACAGAAAAGAGAGCTTAAAGGAAGAGATAATATATCCTACAGATTAGCCAACATCTTAATGGAGTCAAGTACAGGAATTTTAATGGTGTCAAACTGTTACATTTGCTTCTTTGGTTAGGGATTTTCTATTTAATATGCCTTCAGTTTATTCACTCGCTGGTAAAACTGCATAAATCCTGTTAGGAGAAGGATACTTCTCTGTAGACTCTAAAGTCTGGCTGACAGTATCTGGGCTGATACTTCAGAGAAGGTGAACCTCCAGGCTTACAAATATTTTTGCTCATTGTGCAGTGATATAAGGAAAGGAGGTAGTTCATTCGTGCCCTCTGCTAACAGTTAACTGGCAGAAGCAGATACAAGATTTTCTTCTCCTCCATTTTTCTCCTCCAATATTCTGTACTTGGCATGGGAGTGCAAAGAGCCCCTGGTAGCCTATATTTCATCAATATTGCTTTGCTATCAGCATTATTGTCGGGAAATGCAAGCTAAATTAAGCAACAGTAAGAATCTTTACTCCCATTGAATTTTCCTCATGTTGAATTACATAGCTGATGTAAATCAGCACATTTCTATTGGCTTCAGTCATGCTCATTTATGCCAACTAAAGAGCAATGTGACAAGTAGTTCTTTGTAGCAGCTGCCTTCTCACGTGCCCAGCTCAGATTTACTCCTCTCTTAGAGCAATCTCTAGGGCAGTATGAGCCAAATTGCAACTGAGTAAAAAGATTTGCATCTACAGAATAAATTCAGGAGTTGCTCCAGAGGTTATGCTTCACTGTGCTAAGTTATTTTACATCAGGGTGACTTAAGTCATTAGGAATAGCTGTGTGAGCGTGTTCTGGACACCTCACTGTGCTGCTGTGTGCCCCGTTGCGGTCGCTTGTGACCTGTTTGCCCATAGGTCCTGCTCTTGGATCATGTGCACCAAATGTAACCATTCAAGTGCTGAAGACCTGCTGGGTTGTGCTTCTTGTATCTGCAAACACTCAGAGTTAATAAGCTTGTCAAGTATACTGGGAATCATTTTCCAGCAAGCCCTGTACTATATTAAGCCATTATATTTACAGATGACTCTTTACTAAGCTCTTAAATTTTCGTATCCTCTGTGCAGAAGCAAAGATCAATTCCTGCTACCCAGAATACACATACCCAGCACCATCCTGTTCACATCACCACCACGGCATTAATCAGAGTTCATACTCAACAAAACAAGAGATTAAGGAGGGAAAACCCATGCCTCCTAGTAAGGGACAGCCTTGGCAGCCAGGTGTGCCTTGCCTCTAAAGCACTATCAGACAAAAGGGCTGCAAGAGCCTGACTGTCATCCCCACAACTAGTTGGCCACTGCCCTGAGAGCCCTGTGGGTATGGCCGTGCTGTAGAGCAGGGAAACCATCACTGTGAACTCTTTGTTTAAGTGTTTTGTATTGCCTGGGGAGAAAATCAGCTGGCAAGAGCCAATGAGAGACTAGCTCCTTCAGAAGCGCTGAAGGAACAGATTAGCATCCAGAAGCAGCAGTGACACTGAATATGAGTATGAAAGTCAAGTGAAGTTCAACTGGTGGACTGGGTTGCCCAGGTTGGTTGTGAGTGTTCCATCCCTGGCAGTGTTCAAGGCCAGGTTGGATGAAGCCTTAGGTGGCATGGTTTAGCGTGAGGTGTCCCTGCTTATGGCGGGGGGGGTTGGAACTACATGATCTTAAGGTCCTTTCCAACCCTAGCTATCCTATGAGTCCTATGATCCTATGTACAGCCACTTTTTTGTTATATTGCTCCTGCATGACACTGCCACATGGAGCAAAAACTTCTATAGCAACTGATGATTGTCTCTCATGCCTGCAGACTCTCACTCCTGCACTGTGACACACCCAACGCAGCCCAAAATGAGTTAAAAAACTAAACTAAACTAGACTAAAATAACCATCTCACAACGTCCTTATGAAGAGCTGCACAGTTCTTGTTGTACTGTTCTGGCACAAGGTGTGTGGTACATTTTGAGTGTGCAGGGAGTTAATTCAGAAAATTGTTTTGCTGTCAAGTGTATCTTTGTAAACGTAATCAAGCTGGTTTATTTTTCACTGACATTTTCATTTGGATATTATACTTACAGAAGTGTAAACCAGGCAATGCATTGCAAAGCACTAATTACAAAAAAAAACCCAAACCCTTTCTAATCCCCTTGAATGCCTGAAGCTCATTGCAAAACTGCATGAATGGTGCAGCGAGGGTCAAGCATGTTCACACAAGAGATCTTATATACAGAAAATGCTGTTGAAGGTTGCTGCTCTTTAAGGCCTGTCTTGCCTGCTGCTTAGACACCTGTGCTCATACAGCTCCATGAAACAGCCAGAGTAACCAACAAACAGCAGCACTGCACATCCCACTTGATTCTGTTTTCACAAGCAGATCTGTTCTTTGCTGTTGCACCTGGCTCCTTCCTCACCTCCATTTTCTCCTGTTTATTCTGATGGTGCTGCTAATGAGACACTTGTCTCCTAACCTCTGGCCTCTTGACAGCCTCATGCAGCCCCTGTGATGTTAACTGAAGTTAGACACAGCAGCAATCCTGCAATCAAACTGCTGAAATGAACCTCTGCAAGCTAGGTGGGCTTCATCGATACCTCTTTATTCAGCGCAGCACAGGAGGGAAGGTACTTATTGGATGAGGCAGGAAACTTAGTAACTAAAGATGAGGAGAAGGCAGAAGTGCTTAATGCCTTCTTTGCCTCAGTTTTTAGTGAGTCCTCAAGTGAGTCCTCAAGATAACTGTACTTTGGGGTTGGTAGGTGGTGTTAGGGAGCAGAATGGTCCTCTTGTTATCCAAGAAGAAGTTAGAGAATTGTTGAGGAACCTGAGTGTACATAAATCAATGGGACCAGATGGGATCCATCCCAGGGTGGTGAAGGAGGTGGCGGATAAGCTTGCAAAGCCACTCTCCATCATATACCAGCAGTCGTGGCTCACTGGCGAGGTTCCGGATGATCGGAAGCTGGCCAATGTGACCCCCATTTACAAAAAGGGTAGGAAGGAGGATCCTGGTAATTACA